>VXBI01004851.1:1579499-1611369 GCA_013397375.1 Toxostoma redivivum
AAAAAAAAAAGAACAAAGAACAAAAAGACTGTTTTCTTAAAAAGGAACGCCCATTCTCCCATTCCTAGTGTGATCCATAGGATTTCAGGGGCTGCTTGGTATTTTGGAAAAACATGACATGTACATTGAGGTGCTTTGATAGGGATACTGGGCCTTTACTTTGGATGGTTTTCAGAGTTGTGGTTTAAACTTCTACCAGTTCATGTGCAAAAATAATATACAAGAACACAGATCTACTTTAAATAAAATCTGCAAATTTGTAAAAAGCTGTCCATTTATAAACCCTACCAATGCAAAAACACTACTACTGCAGCTGAACAACTTATGCTTCCTGTGTGATTACTCCCATAGAGAGTAATCACACAAATTTAACATCATTTGTAATGTACACATAATCATAATTTAACATGTACACATACCACACAAATAATATCACTGTTGACATGGTGACATAGGGGACAAGCAGTGAAAGAACAGTGTCCTCACAAAGGAAATTTATACAGACAGGATCTACTTTTCCTGACTCAGACATAAAATCTGCCTGATCCCTGTGCAGTCAATGACTTCAGTGATGCAAAAACCCCCAAATTTCTTACACAGCTTTGCTGGATGACATAACCAGTCTTCAGAAAGAAAACTGCAGATCTTTAATGACCAGAATGTCTTCAAGAAATTGTGCTGTTGCTTTTACCTGGCAAGTATAATGGCTAGCTTGATTTTAAAATGGATAAAAATGAAGAATTGTTTTCACTGCTTCCACTTTATCTATTGTAATAACTGATACAGTGGTGTGACTAAGAGTTGTATGATCTCCAAAGAATAATGGAAACCTCCTTAACACAGATATTCACTGCAAAGACACATCCATTAAGAGATCCCCAGCTACCTCAGCAGGAATTAAGTCTTAGTATTTACCCTTCATTTTTCCCAAAAAGATGCACTTTGGCTTGATCAGTTACCTATTTTTGTGCATATTTTTGTGATAAATAAATAGCTTTTCATTTTCAACTCGCTGGCATGTTTTAATTTTGGAAGAAACAAACTGAACATATCAGCTTCATCAGAGAAAGTCCTCTTCAACCATGCCCAAATTTAAATCAACTGCATATGGTGAAGGTCTAACTAAAGGACTGAAATCTTGAGGGTAGAGAAAGCTTATATAAATGGCAATTAGAAGTAAGATAATTACATAAGAAAACAGTAATTACTTAAGATGGTTATAGGTAGAACATGGGCATAGTCCTTTTTTAGCAAAAAGATGCTATTTCTGCATTGTCTTATGTTCTCATATTTAGAAACTCAGTGTATACTAAAGAAAGAAGAAATCGTGCCACTTCTTGGATTGCCAGTGTAACTTCTTGCAATTTCCTGTGTTTTCTCTAGAGGTCTCCTCTCTAAGACATGATGGTGCCTGTACCCAGGATTCCAGTACTGACTGAGAGACACAATTGAAAATTATTGTAGAATATACATATGTCCCTTGCACAAACACCATGTTTTCTAATTTTTTACCATATAAAAAAAGTCTTTTGTGCCCTTTCTCCAGTGCCATAATTTCCATGGAAACAGAACTGCAAATTAAACCAGAAATAACAGGGTTTATGCTCAGAATAAAATAAACACCACAGATTTTAACATAACCAACATAAATTTCCTAGTTTATCTGCATATATCTAACAGTTGAAAATTTAATTTTAGTTTTCTGGAAAAATCCTGAGGTAGTTTCCTGCTTGGGAACAGTGAACTGTTAGTACAGAAAGGGCCCACTCATAAAAACACTGGCTAGGTGATGTGCATACACCGTATATATCAAATCTGCACATTTTGAAATCTGTCTATTTATTTATCTGAATAGCTTTTTATTTAGGAATTCTAATGCGTTATTTAGATCCTGAAATCCAGGCTCCATATATCTGTTTCATCATATTAACTACAATAATAATAATTTATATTGTGTTCAGTAGTCTGGCTGAGATTTCTGTTGTGAGAAAGGTCAAGTCTCACAGGTGTCTCACAATTTTGATTGATCTTCCAACAGCTATGAAATCACAATCCTGCAAATCACATGCATAGTTCTATTGTCTCAAATATTTATGTTCTCATAAATTAAATTTCAGTCTCTTATCTATACAAGTGTAAATCCTCAGAAAATGGGAAAAAACCCTTAATTTTTCCTCACTTGTGAGGAGTTGAAGTGTGAGCAAAAATTGCACTGACCAATTTTGTGCAGAAAGATTATTCTTCTGTGCAGAATAATATGTATCTCAGTTTACAAGTATTTGTTTCAGCAACATCTTCAATGTAATTTGAAACTTCACAGGAAATCAGGCATACCTGCCACTTCCAAAGATAAGTGTATGCATGTGTCTATATTTATGCATGCAGAATGTATATGCATATATATACACATACATATAATATATCCATTAATTTTTATATACACATTAATACTATCTCCAACACAAAGCAACACTCTTTAAAAAGAAATTTTAGGCAAAAATGGAGCTATATATACTGGGATGCCTCTATTTTGCAGAAAGAAAATAATTTTAAATTTTGCAAAACCTAAATGTAGGAGTTTGAAATCTTAACATGTCCAATTTTTGCTCCAGCTATTTCAACTTTACTTCACAGAACTGTTTCATGTTAGTGCTATCATGTCAGTTCTTTATTACAAATAATCAATAAATTTAGCTTGCTATTAATTTTTTTCTTCCTGTACTGTGAAATACTGTTTAGCAAAGCGTTTATGGCTTTTTATATTGCTTTGTTTTTTTTTAAATTGCAAGGCCACAATTATAATGTATTTGAAGGCAATTCAATGGCTCACTGAGTACAGGGAAATAAGAAGAAAGTCATCACTACAATGCTTTCTATGAGTCTGACTATTCTCAAGTCTCATTATTTTTCCCTAACAAGGAGTTTATTGTAGGAATGACTTACTCAGGGCATCTGAAATAATGTTTCTTTTAAAAATCAGGTCACCCAAGAACACTGAAACCAGACAAAGCATTAAAATATATTTAATGAAACTTCCAAGAAATTAAACTGGAGGACACAAAGCTTTTCAGCAGGCCCATACTTCAAATTGCTTATTAAGAGAACCTCCCATCGAGAAATTTACCTCTCACGTTGATTTTCCTATCCTTTCCCTGTCTTGTTTCCATTTGGTAGTAAAAATACAGTCTGCCCTATTTTGCAAAACCTGGAACTAAGAGTAGCTTGAGCAGCACATAAAAGGTTTTTAAAATTTCATGTGCTAAATACTAGAACAGATATTAAACATTTCTGGGACTTCATTTATTGCCAATTTCCATTAGCCATCCAGAAAAATGTAGGAAGTCCTTAAAAATATACTAGCTAGGTCTGATATTTATATTGGTGGGAGTTCTGAATGAACAGAATCAGCAAAAAACTTGGCAGTTTGGCCCAGTCAGACCTTCCAAAACACAAGTTTCATAAATGTGTACAATCTAAACACTACCTCTCTTCCTTTTCTTGCATCTTTGAATGGGTTTGGTAGCTGTGCTCCATTTCTCTATATGTATCCATGCAACCCAGTATCGATGTTTCTGTGTCATTTTGTAGTTTAACGAGGCTATTTTGTAGTCTTAAATTCTCATGTTTCATTTTGTGAACAGAAGCTGCGAAATTTCCATGTTCTTTGTTACATAAATCTATGCACTGTGAAAGGAGATAATACCATCATTAAGTAGTTATTTTTTCCACAGTAAATGGGTATATTTTTAACAAACAAACACAAAACAATGTTCTATGCTAAAGAAAAGACCTAGCTACCATATATAATCATGCAACATTTAGGGCAAACCAAGAGAATTGCTTCCAGAAAAAAAATCACAGTAGATAAATGGAAAAGAAGGGATAACAGCCTCTATAACACAATAGAACAAATTAAAATTTCTCAGCAAACATGCATTCAAAATATTATTGTTGTAGATTTATTGCTTGCTTTGTAAAACTGATGACATAAAAGGAACCGTAACAGCTATAGCTGTAGACTGTATTGCTCCCTCAAGTAAAAATTCCTCCAAAAATAACAAGCAAACCAATAGGAGTTCATTACTATACTAGATACAGAGTATGTGTACAAGCACAGTTTAATATGTGTGTTGAGACAGTCACCTTCAGTTTCAGAAGCAGAGAGTAAAGCCACATCAGCACAGTGCTCTCTGTCCCCCTCACTAAACCCTGCTTCTCAGCTGGGTTAGCCCACATGGTATGCAAGGCAAAATACTGAAAGTACAAGCCACACATGCACTGTGATCAGGGGCTAAAGAACTCCATCTGCTAGGATATCAAGAAGGGAAGATGGAGATTAGCTCTGGAAGTTGTCTAGCCAGGGTACTCGGTTCCTTTTTTTCTGCAATCACTTAATCCACAAAGCCTATGCTGCACACCTTAGACAGCTATTTTGGAACTGTCTCTACAGAGTACTGCACTGCATTGTGTAATATATTTGCAGTAACAATATACTGTCATCACCAGGAAATTCTCAAAAGGTTTATCTGATTACACACAGAAGACTAAAACCCCTTGCATTTCATTAAGTTGTGCTTTCATATATCCCTAGATTTACTTTATTCTCTTGGAACTCAGTAACTCATTACAGATTTGGCTCTTAGTACACTGCTGGCACAACTGTGCTCCTGCATTTGAAAACTTGTCTATTCCTTGCACTGATTTGATGCTATCTCTTCCTGTGAACCTCACCTTGCTTAGTTTTAGGGAGAAGTTATGAACCAAGCTGGCATGGAAATGCCAGAAGGTATAATAAAATTTAATATTTTGTGCAACTGTGGGGGAGCAAGGAGAAGGAGAGCACTAAGACATCCTACCACTAATAGATCTAGAATCAGCAATAAAGTTATAATGGCATGAACCTCAAAACTAAGCTGGCCCAGCTACATTGCTTTTGGCATCTAAACCCTTAAAGTAACCCTGCCTGATGATGCATTACACATACTGACTTAGACTGGCACTGGTCTCAGGTCTGTGTAGTGATCCATTGTACAGCACAGACACGACCATAAAAATCTCTCCAATCCCTGGAAGCTTAATATCAAATATATTGCAATCTCTAATGTTTAGATCCTCACAATACACTAGTAAAGCAGGAAGGAATTTTTAAGTCCACAAATCTACTGAAATATGTATTGACCTTGGAATATCTAGTAACTGGATTTACTGTTAAAATATAATGAACATGTGATGTCTCCAAAGACCCCCTTGTCAGACAGCTCTTCTCAATCTTCAAGAAAAGTGTCACTGCAGAGAAGAGTTAGACATGCATACACACATCCATCTATGCTTCCACAATAATGGATCCTTTATACACATTCAGATCTCTGTAATAGTGTGTATGTATGTGTAGGTAAGATATCACTGATGGACATCTATGCTGTTTTAAGGGTGTAAAAGTGAAGTTCCTTCAAGACAATTAAAAGACTACAAATCTCCCCAAAATGTATTTACTTCAGTATTTCCAAACAACATTGCGGTGGGTTTTTTTTTTAGTGATAGATACAGTAAATTACAGCATATGTTCTGTAAGCAGGGGATGTTTTGAAGCTTTTTGTGGAAAACAGCATATATACTATTTATTATACCTTCGTAAACCATAGTTCTAGATAACCTTATGGCACACTTTTTAGCAATTAAATTTTAAAGCTCTGCTGTTTGGAGAGATATAAGTACTAAACTCTGAAAATAAGCTGGGTGGGAGCAAAATGTGTCAGTTTTTTACACTGCTATTTAAATATGTGAACAAAGGGGTAAGATATTAAAAAAGGGACATATTTTTGTCTGTGAGAATGATGACTGTTTAAACTTAAATAAGTGATATCACTTACAAAAAAATAAGCTCCCAGAAATCACTTAATGTCTAGACAGTTACTGAAAAATTTATCTTACTTGTAGTTTAATACAATTAAAGTAAAAATTACTCTTAGCTATACTCATCTTCAGGCTGTTTGTGAATACCACTTGGTTTCGATTATGCGGCACATCTTATTTTTATTTATTTAATCTATGCAAGCCAGAAATCTTTAAATCTGCCATGATCTTAACTTACATTTACAATAAAGTAACTATTCTGCATAATTCATAGATTAAAAAAATTACCATGCAATTTTCACACTCCTGGTTTTCCACCATTTCTTTTAAATGTGTGTTTTCAGATTTGATAACTTGGTAACGGAATTCCAGGAGCTGGGAAAAGATTAAGTTCTCAGTTAAAAACAAGAATATTACTCTCAACTGGAATAACACTGAGTATAGATATATTTAAGTTTAATTTTACAAATGTATGTTAAGAATTGCAAAATTTACTATAATATTTTTAAATATAGAAATACCAAAGTAGGAAGAAGTATTAAACCATCTATAAAAGATAAACAAATGCAATGCCTCTGAATTTATTTACCTTTTTGAAAGAAGTAATGACTTAGAAAAACAAGTTCACATGCAGCTACCACATAGAAAGAGGGACAGATTTTACAGGCTACTGAAACTTCATGAAATCCTATTCATGACATCTAGAAATTATATCTACTCTTTTAGTGATATGGAAATATCTGGTAAAGAGTACTACACAGCAGGAGATATCTCTCCTTTTCCCCAAACACTAACTTTTCTATTGTCAAAAGTAAAGTATTACTTCAATCACAGTTTTCCATGTGTAGTGACCCTCTCAGAAAACGCAGAGATACCCAGAAACCTCTAAATATGATGGTTTTTTGTTTTACAAACTAAGTAATGAAGATGAAAAATTTGTTTTTAAAACAAAAATTTGCCATAAAAATCCCCACTGGTATCTTACAGTTTCCAGCTATAAAATTACTAGAATTTTCTATGCAGATTTGTAACATTCTTCAAAAAGCTTTAGAGAACACTGAAAAATAAGAAACTTAAAACATATATAATAACCACAAATTGGAAGTTTGCAAGGTCTTTTGCATGTTAAAATGATAACTCGATCTGATGGTCAGAATGAATTTCAATTTAGATGTACAGTTGACATTTATTGGTGATTTCTTGTTTCAGTATCAATTTGGCTGCTTTTGTAATACTTCACAGATATTACAGCATCACTGATAAAAATTACAGCAAGAAATGTGATGTCTTTTTTTCCACACATAATGAATGTCATTATCAATAGTCTGGAGTAAGATGATGTGGGCTGCTTTTGCCTACTTGCATACCTGTTGTTTTGTTAACAATTTGTGTTTTGTCTCTAACTCCATTTTTAACTGTCTTTCCAGAAGACTAGCTTTCTCCATGATAGTTGCTATAGTGATCTCCTTCTGATGAAGCTCCTCTGTCAGGTCAGAGATTTCTGTCTTCATTCTTTCCTGCTCAGAGCAATGGGACTGCTCCTCTCGATAAACATGGCTTCTTATCTGTAGTAAATACATTTCAAAAAGAAAAAATTCTGTGCAGTAAATATGATTACATCACTTGCTACTTATCAGTGACTTTTTCTGCTGTTGCTTCCAAGACACCAACTCTTCTAACTGAATCAGAGATTCTGAGATTGTAAAATAAAATGTCTTTGGAAGCCAGTGCACAGAGCTTTGTTTATTTTTACATCTTTCTTTCAACACTTTTCTTGTACTTTCATTTGCCTATTTAATATTAGAAATGAACAAAGTACAATATACTTCAATATACCTTTTAAAAGAAAGTAATAAAAATCATGCATAGAATTGCAATACACGATAAAGAATATCCAAGGAAATATCCATTCAATAAATTTAAGTATGATTTATTTATACTGCATTTAAGTTAAGTTAGGTTTAAAATATGTTTTATGAAGTTTAAATTAACTTAGGAGCAATATAAATAAATCAGTCTAGAGGCTCTTTAATAAGAAACTATGTTAGAAATGAAGAGCATATATGGCAAATAAATTTATGAGAACTGTTCCTGTCATTACATGTAAAATTTTAAGGTCGGACTTTCTTCAATACCTTCTGTGCAGAGTTCTCCAAAGTATCAACACAAATATTGTTTTCTTCATCTTTCTACTATAACCAACAATTTAGTACTGACAGATTTTTTGTTGTGTAAGAAACAAAACAACAAAAACCAGCATAACAACCTTTGAAATAATTTAAACAACTTTTTGCAGTGCTATACACGAGTAACAAGTTGCATTTCGTTTTTATTTATGCAAACAGCACAGAAATATTAGAATTGTAAAAAAATAGATGTAGATGAAAAAAACCTGAAAGGTAGATCATGATTATCATGCCAAAATTGATGAACCCAAGTCGGATGCATCCAAATAGACATTCAAAATCCACTTGGCAAGTATTCCTGTAACCTGTTCTAGGTGGCAGGGAGGTTGGACCCTTCCTACCCTAACAGTTCTGTGATCTCTGCTTAGGTTGCTACTTGGCAAAACCACAATACGCTTGTAAGACGAGTTCTGAGCATCCTCTACTTCCAAAGTATTTCAGCCTGCCAAGCCATACCCCATTCCACACTGCCATGCCACTGCTGCTTGCTCACAGCACTTCTGAAATGTACAACGCAATGTGATGCACAGTTCCAATGTGAGAGCTCTGCCCTAGACTGTGCAGCAGGTAGCTGATTAAGCTGAGCCTTGTGTGAGTACCTTCCACAGTGACTTGTATCAGTTGATCTGTTTGCATATCCTACCTCTGAGACCACCTACAAATTACAGCTTAGCTCTACAGTCTAATAATTAATCAGAGCTTTGTAGACTTTCTTAATTGCATGGTTTTATCTGAATCACAGGAATGCGTAGCCATGGTCTCTTCCATTATTTCAATGAAGTAGGCAGGCACAGAATCAGAATGTCAATTTTACAGCTACATAACTAAATGCAAGCATATACAAAATCTTTTTCATATAAAAAACTTCACACTCTCCTGAACATACAATGCATCCTTCTGCTCTCTGCAGTATATGCACATACCCTAGGCCAGTACTCTCTCCTAAAAATCCTATACTGCAGTTAAGATCTGGAAATTATATGAAATACCTTGTTCAGCTCTTCTTCTTGGTGTTCTTGACTTTCTGCAAATAGCAATAACTCAGTGTTTTTATTTTCTAGTTGCTCAGTAAGCTGCACACAAGATGACTGATGCCTTTAAGTAAGAAATAAACAAAACATGAAACAACCAGAACATGCAATACTCTTTACCTTGCACTATCCTTTACAGCGTAAAACTGTAGAAAACCTGCTTGCTGATGAAAAAATACTCCCAAACATAATTAACATTTGGCCTAAACCAGGCTGAATTTTAGGAGATTTCTAGGAATTGAGGACAATACAACTATGTGCAGAAAGACTCTTGAAAGCTCTTATAGACTGGTATTTCGTATAATTTGAAATGGATACAGCAGATTAGATAAGCCATAAAACCATGATGATTTTATTCAAAGAAGGTTAGGGAGAATTTTAATTGCATTGTTTCCAAAGTGTTTTAATGCTGAGAAAATGAAAGACTGTCAAGATGTAGGTAGAAATATTTGAAATGTGCTGATTTATAAAAATCTAGGCATCATTAAAGCCTTTTAACAGAGCCTGCATCTATTGCCTGAAATTGTCTGATATAATTGTCAATGAATATATCCAGTCTAAAATTCAGAAGCTGACATTTGAATCCAGAGTATCTTTTCAAACAGACTTAATGTAAAACTAAGAAAAAAGTTATTGGCTCAGAAGTACTTGTTACTTTAATTTTCACTATCCATACTTTATTTGAATTTCCTGCATATCTTTATACTCTTTGATTTTCAGTAATTCTGTATACAACTTTTGGCATTCCAGTTGTATCCTTCTCCAGAGACCATCCCTTGACTGCAGCTCATTTCTCATTTCTGAGACATCTGCCTCCATGTTCTAAAGAAAGAAACAATTGCACAAAGAGTTAAATTAAATTAGACAGCTTAAAATGCTGGTTTCTAACACATCGTATTCAATACCTGTACATACATGATTTTAATTTTTGAAAAACATACTGCTTCCATGTCAGTTCCTCTCATCTAAAAAACAGATTCTGAATATTCTTTAGCCCTTGCAATGTTCCAATGCATCTGCCTCTGAAATTATCGTAGGAAACATAATTCAGAAGTTCTTTATTGTACTAAATGCATCTAAAATATATAGCTTGCTTGTTTTAGCAGGTTCTGCATCCTGGAACATGTTTCACATGCTGGAATTGGTGCCATAAGTGGCTTCCATTTTCTGTTTTCCTAACAGCATTTCCAAATTTATAAACTTTAGAAACTACAAGGCTGCATAGATTTTCTTCAAAACTAGTTCCATCTGCATGAAGTTAATTGCTTATTTAAATGAACATCACAAAATTTTCAAACAATCAGAAAAAGATTTTTCTTAGGCACTTGACAAGCCTTATTCTGTTTTATCTTTAATTTCTGATTTATAGTGAGTTAGACAACCCGAAGACATATTACATTTGGCATGATAAAAAAAAATCAGAATTTCACAAAAATATACTGGAAACATACTAAATATAAGAAATTGGAAATATAACTCACAAATAACAGAAGTAACAATATTAATCAGTGCTTGTAATAAATAGTAATATCCAGAGAATATGTATTGCTTCTCACCTAATATCCAAAAGCATGTTTCAGATTAAAAAAAATATATATTTTTTCAAGGATATTGATCCTTTACCTTTCAAACTATTACACTAAAAAATTCACATTTTTCATAATTTCTTCATTTTATTTGAATATACCTTCCATCTTTAAGAGCAAAAATAAAGCCTTTAACATATCAAATTGGAACTGGATTCCAGAAACTGCACTGCAAGGAAGAACTTCAAAGGTTTCCCTTAGAGCCTCCTATGAGAATGACCCTCCTTCCAAGAAGTCTGTGGTCTTCCTCTAGCTGAAAGGGTTGCTGAAAACAGATACAAAGTGCTTTTGCATTTTTTGGGTTTTTTTTTGGGAGGGCTGCATATATGGACTCATTCATCTTATCCTTTGTTACACTAAGGCCAAGAGAGCTTTTTTAAACACTCCAATGGAATGCTGGGTATATTCAAGTGAAATAAAGCTTAATGAACTATTAAAGTTGTTGGTAACACTTGCTTATTCTCATCTTCATGACTCCAACATTTAAGAAATAGTCACAATTGTTTTATAACATATGAATTTGGGAGATGGTTGCCCCTCCGATTTCATTTTGGGGTGGATAAGGGAAATGAATTCTACACAATTGTGTGACAGAAGTTGCATATTCTGTGATAGACTGCAGTTATCACACATATTTACATAAATTGTATTTTCTTGTGAATTAAAATAGTAGCAGGAACAACAGCAGTGACAGCAGCAGCTGCAATAATTGAAACAGAACTTCAGGTCAAGAGTTTCACAGTTTCACTTATCAGTTTAAAAAATTAGATATGCATCACTTATTATTTTAGAAAACACCTATTGCATTGGTTAAAATGAAAATTAATTTTTAAGCAGAAAACTTCAGGATTTGTTTAGAAAATATATAGAGTCTGTTTCAAGTTGAAAATATCATTAAATCATTTCTTTGCTTCTGTGAAAAGTTTTGCTTCTACTAGCTTGCCAATCAAAACAAAGTCCCAAAAATTTCCTGATCAGCTCTTGTTCTAATTCTGCTCAAAGCTGTTTGTGGTGGGTTGACCCTGACTGGATGCCAGGTACCCACCACAGCCACACTGTCACTGCCTTTCCCAGCTGAACAGGGCAGAGAAATTAGAAAAATGCTCTTTGTTTCTTGAGATAAGGACAGGGAGAGCTCACTCACCTGTTACTGCCAAGGTGAATGACTTGAACAGAACAGACTCAACTCATCGAAATTAATTTATTGCTAATCAAATTAGAGCAGCTTAATGAAAAATAAAAACTAAATCTTAGAACACCGTCTCCTCATGCCTCCTTCCTTCCCAGGTTCAACCTTCATGGGGTGCTTCAGTCCTTTAGGAACAGGTTGTCCCAGGGTGGGTCCCCAGTAGGGTCACAAGTTCTGCCAGCAAACCTGCACCAGTGTGGGCTCCTCTCTCCACAGAGCCACAGGTCTTGCCATGAGCTTGCTCCAGCACAGGCTTCCCACAGCCTCTTCCTTCTCCCTGCTCTGGCTGGGATGCTCCAGGAGTTGCAGGTCGATCTCTGCTCAATCTTTGACCTCCATGGGCTGCAGGGGCACAGCTGCCTCACCATGGGCTGCACCAGGGGCTGCAGGGGAATCTCAGCTCTGGTGCCTGGAGCACCTCCTGCCCCTCCTTCTGCACTGACCTTGGGGTTTGCAGGGCTGTTGCTGTCACATATTCTCACTCTTTTCTCCCTGCTGCACAGGGTACTTTTTCCCCCTCCTCTTAAATACATTAACCCCCAAGGTGCCACCATCACTGCTGTTGGGCTCAGCCTTGCCCAGCAGTGGGCCATCATGGAACCAGCTGGCATTGCCTCTGTCAGACATGGGGGAAGCTTCCAGCAGCTTCTCACAGAGGCCATCCCTGAAGTGCCCCCATTACCAAAACCTTCCCAACACAATCTCAATACACCATTCAACCTTTTAAATACAATTATATGGTGTATTTTTACCTAAATTAATGTCTAGCAGCTGATCTAATGTTGACTTTTCAAGAACCAAGCCCTTTGTGTGATGTTTTCATGTCACCTCTCATGTTATGGCTGCAGACAAGTTTGTCAGATAATTCACAGGGTAGAGAAATACACTGCAGTCTACATTTAGATCTTTTAAACTTTGTATATTCTGTAAAGTCAACAAACTGCTCTTTCATATATTTCATTTTATTATTTGCTAATAAATAGTATAAGTGAAATAATTAGAAGCACACATGAAATTATAAGAGGCATAAAGGAATATATAAGGCACAACAATTCTTGCCTTCATTGTCATCAGAGTTCTCTACACCAAGATTCCCATCTACTCCTTGCTCCTTTAGCCGTATCATGTCCAACTATTGCCATCCTCCACCTAATTCTCGTTCATGTAAACCTGCTTACTTTTTCTGGCTGACAACTGGCCTTGTACCTTCTTCTTTCTCATCCAGACATTCCTAAAAACATATTTTCCCTGAGCTACCCCTTTTCACCATACATTGACATCAGTGTTTCCCTTATGCAGCTATTTTCAAATGCAGCTTTTCTAACTAACATAGCAGCATTCCACACCACCAACACAGTTATTCTGCAACTTTCTGCCCTTTAGATGACACTGTTATGTACATCTAGCTCCACTTCTACTTCAAGTGTCTTCAAGCTTCCTACAGCTCCTATATTCTCTTGAATATATGATTGTTAAATTCTTCCTGCTTGAAGATTTTCTTCAAGGCTACAGCACAATCCCTCTGTCATACAGCCTGTATTCATGTGCCCCCGGGTGCCATGATTTGTTCCACTACATATTCTAGTCCCACCACTTTAGATGGCAGCCTTTTGCACAGGCCATTTAACAAAACAGAAGCTTTGCTTGCACACTGATACCTTGTATACAGGCAAAAGACTCAGTGAACTAATGTGCAAATAGCATGCGTGAACTTGGCCCTTCTGACAACACTTGGCAACACAATCTGAAATTAACCTCTGCCACATATGTGCTAATTCCTATAAAGTATATTGCATATGCTGTTAGCACTCTGCAAGATTGTCTATAAACAGAAACAAATCTTTCTCCAAAAAGACTTGAAGTTACTATAGGCTATTCAATGTATTACTGAATGTGCAAGTACTTAAACAAACAAGCAAAAGCATGACTGGTATATGTCGCCAGAAAAAAATATCAGCGAGAATCTCATTCTTGATATGTTTCAAACACAAATAACAGAAAAGGTTGTAAAGATCTGATATTATCTCAGTCTTGTCAGAACTCATATACCATGACCAAAAGAAGAAGAGTAAATGGCTGTCTTCATAGATCAGTGCTATGCTGAAAAACAGTAAACTAGGGGTAAGATAAAACCTGATGGCTGTTTACATGGCCAGACACTTAAAAATATTTAAATATTCTCCTTTCAAATACTCTCTCATAATCTCCTTTCAAAACTAAAAAAGTATACCATACATGTTTGTATAGACTTATTTACTAGCTATATGGCACAATGAACAATAAGGTGTAAATCAAATAAAAGAGATTTCACAGAAGTCATTTATATACAAGGAACCAAACTAGGGGAAGTTCGTGTAGATGCTATGGATATAGGAGAGTTATAAAACCCTAGATACACAGACAAGAGAAAAAACATACTGCTCCAAATCAAACTCATTTCTGTTTTACTAAAAAAACCCAACCCATACTATTCCCAGATTATTCTGTGTTCGTGCACAGAATACACCTACTGTATATTTATGTATGAAAATCTCATCTTGATTTTCCAACATCAATTCCACAGTCATCATAATAAACTATTACTACCTGACACTGATTTTGGTACATTTTTAGATCCTCATGGAGTTTCATATTTTCCTCTACCAGCTTATTCTTGTTTCTTGCTATTTCATTCACAATTGCCTTTAGCTTTTCAATAATCAAATGACAGTGTTCACTTCTGGGCTGGATATAGGTAATTAACTCTTCTTGGTTTTGTTTCTTATTGCATATTTGGAATTGGTAATTCTGGGTCTGCTTCTGTAAAACAAAAAAATATTTTAAATTAAACTCAGTAATTGAAGGTAAATTGCAAGGACCAAACATTACTGCTGAAATCATAAGACTATTCCCATCTTCACCTGGATTTGCTTAGAAAAGATGGCACAATTCAAACAGTTTGACTTACTTGCCCTCAGTAAAAAAAATGTTTCAAGAACCTTCAAGGGCACAGGAGTTTTTCAAGGATTTTTTTTTCTCCTGTGCTATGTATGCTCCTAGTACTTAATGTTAATGAGCCTCAAATGTGAAAAAGGTGATTATGATGACCTACTCAAAGCAGTTGCCTGTGAGAAATAATTTTAGAGAAATGTTCCTCTTTGATTCATTGAACTCAGTAGGAGCTGTGTGTGTGTGTGTGCCTCAGGATAGATATTAACCTTTGACTAGAAGGCTACCATTACATAGGTCATGTACAAACAGCTCAGTTAGTACACACTTCTTTGAGATCATTATCCTTAAACTTGGGGAAGAATCATTCGTACATTTGGCAGAGTCCTACACCCCATGCAGCTTCTTGTACCAATTAAAATCCTAAACACAAAACTTCAGAAAATTGGTATTGCCAGTATTTCTGAATCCACAGGCATTGTGAAGAAGCATAATTGCTATGGCAACTGTTTTTGCTGTTTAAAAAATTATCCACATGGATCCCACTACTACTTGCAGATTAACAAGCACCACTAATCTTCCAGAAGACTGAGAATTACTTGAAAAATGACAATAAAATATGACCTGGAAACCATATATCATGTGCAGAGATCAATTTTGGCAAGAAAATATACAGTAAAAATAAATAGGGTTACAAATATCATATTTCACTGACAAGAACTGCAAAAAGTCGTACTTTAGACAGTTTTTTATGTTATTGACTATGTCCCCGTAATTTGTGTTGGCTGAGGACCTAAGTAGAATGGACCACTGGCTGCATATCAAATAAAAAGTAAAAAAAAATTTGCAGGTAAAGTTTCATTTCTATAGGTAAAAAATTAAGGTCCCTTTGACATCCAAGTTATAGACTCTGATATAAGTGTCAATGCATCCTGTGAAATATAAAGTGCAAGACTCCAACTGTAAATCAAAGATCTCATGAAACAAATTTGAGGCAAAGATGCAGGAACAATTAACAGTTTTGAAATGGCTAAGGGTAACAGTTCATCACACTTGTATTCCAAAAAATAGTTGGTGTTATGTTAAAGTTGTGAAGGAAATTGTCTTCAAAGCAAGTTCACTGATGGCAAGGAAAGCTTCAACAGAAAAATGTGAATGATCACCCTGAGTACTCTATTTTGACTTGTCTAACTGCACAATCAACATGTCATCAGTCAATAGTTTTGTCTAGTCACAGATTTGCTTTTTGAACACATTTGTATGGAAGTTCAATTGCTGGAATATAATGCTCTCAGCAGCTAAACTCAAAACATAACTGTCATCCTTGGAAACTTTGGATATGTGTAAAGAGTCTCACAGGAATTGTTAAGAAAGTGTTTCACCAGCTTAGGATCCAATGAGCTTAGAAACAGGGGAAAAGGGAATTACTTGTGAGCAACATAATTGGCTTCTTCTTACTTAAGTTTCAAGCTGCCTTGTGGGCCAGTCAATTTTTAAGTTATTTTCTGGGGTTTTTTTAAGAGAAGGATACTTTATCATGACATCATTAAATAACATTTTTTGTGGATTAGAAGGAATTAAAAAATATTTAAAAAAAAGCAATAAGCAAATTGGCAAGTAAAAAATAATTATGAAGTCAACCAAGGAACTGCATGGTAACTAGTAGGCTGGAAAATATGAAAAAAAAGGGCTAAGTGATCCAACAAACAACTCCAAGAGTGATTCTGGAGTAGCATATGAAAATTCATTTTTTTGCATAAATTATACCTGTGCGTATTTATGATCTTCGAAAAAATGAAGGCTATCAGATTTGAAGGAACTTTATACTTGCATCAACACCTTAAGGGCATGCACTGTTTAATTGGTTAGATACCTTTTAATACCTTGTCACAATTAATTGCATATTAGTAAATAGCATGGTAAAGTATATCTATAGTTTACTTCAAAAGCAAAAAGGAGCATTTACTACTTTTTGTAATTGTTTTGTTTCTTTTTTTAAAGAAATGTTACCATTTTCATCATGATCCTTATTAATTTTCTCATTTCCATGAGAAAAATTAAATTAAAATAACTGCATGTTTCATTAGATCTTCCAGTATGGTTCTGCCTTACCATATATTCAATACCTGTATAGACAAGCATTGTAAGATTCACTGTAAGGTTAGTTTTTAAAAACTAAGCTAAGGTAAGCTCTAGCTGAGCAAAGAGTTAATTTTCTTCCTAGAGTAAGAAGGTAGGAATTTTACCTGAAATAAATGACATTTCTCAGGCAATAATTTTGCTTGCATATCTGCATAAATAGGGTTATTTACACAGATTGTCCCATTCTTCTCCCATTCTTGTGATTTTGGCTTAAATTCCTGACAGACGGAAAAACAAGGCTCGTAAACATAAAGAAAATATCTATTTTCCTCACTTTAAAGAATTTTGTAATTTGTATCATCCTAAGAAATACCTAGTTTTTTAATTAATACATAATCTTTCCATAATTTTGGAAAAAGGTTTAAAAAAAGAACAATTCTATAAACCAGCCATCCAGTCATCCCCATCAGAGAAAGACCTGTCCTAAGGGCTATTAATCTGAGAATGAGTGTAAATATAATCATTGAATAAAAACTATGAAATAAGATATTAGAGTTATCACTACAATCCACACATTTTATTGGAAAGTAGTTCCTGTGACTTTAAAGCTATATCAGTGTTGACTAGGGTAATCAGCAAGGAATCAAACCCTTAATATTCAGACACAAAGTGCTCACTTTTCGCCTTTTTTTTAAATGGGATAGCATTTACATTGAATAAATTTTACTTTTTCCTCTCTAAAATTGCTGCTTCAGGTTCTGAGTTCACCTATTTAAACAAAAAACTGTTTAAGAATTTCTATTATATTTATCTAATATTGTTTTTGTATTTGCACTTACATTCATATATATAGTGTATTTGAATTTGCTTTAAACTCATGTCAAACTTTCTATGTTCACAAATACATTTTAAAGGCAGTATCCTAAAAATAAGCAGAACTTCAATTACTAGAGCTGTTGCTCTTTTTGTCTGAATATTTAGCAAAATAACAGTACACTGATTTATATATTGAAAACTAATGGAAATGTTGTTCCAAAAAGACAGACGATATTTTATAATTAGGCTAAACTGGCATATTCCCCATATTTAAAACAATATGGGGTTTTTTTACAACTAAAAAAAAACCTGACTATTTCTCAACATAGATTAATACAAATCTTCTTTCATAGATTTCCTAATATCTGTTTTGGCATTTAAAATAACAAACATTTTCCTATTTTATAAAACATGATACAAACGGAGTTTCAGACTACTTAATGAGGACTGCAGGTTCAAGGCCTTACTAAAGCACCGCTGAGCTTAGTAGATTTTCACCACAGTAATTATTTCCTGAACACTCAAATTTGCTGAATATATTCCAAGCATTCATTTTTCATACTGCATAATTAATCAAATTATAGCATTGTCTTACATTATTTTCACATTTTAATCTTGAGTAAGGTTATTCTCAAATTAGCTGACAGTAGTGATATATCACTAATAGATGTACAACCCATTTATTATTCTTGTACTAGCTGATGTTGGCAGCTATGCTGTAGTCCAAAGCATTGAAGCTTTCCTGATGGTGAGAACTTGCATGTGGAAGAGAGCCAACATCATGTAGAGCTGGGATGTGTCTATGTAGATACAGAAACCTGCAGAAGTTAGTCCTATATCTTATAGAATAACATAAAAGGCAAGTCCAAAATACAGATCTTAAGACCCTGCTTAATTTGAGTTAAAAGTAAGAAATTACTTAAAATCTACTAGAGCTGAATTTCTTGATTACAAAATCCTCAGTGTCCAAATCATCTACATCATAAACCTACATCATAAACGTGTAAGTCCTCCCAATGCTTAGCAGCTGAGCAAGCAGCTCCCGTATCAACTGGTACCACTCCCCTTGCTTTGCTACAGCACTCAGCCCAGTAAGCCTGCAGAACACAAACTGCTGTATTATGCTCTTCACAATGGATGGACAGAGAAAATATGAATTTTGTGATTATCCTATGCTTCATCAGATTACTGGTTAGACTGTTCTTCCCATAAGTGGAGGACGGTGTAAAAATCTTTCAAGACAGAACCTGAAATATAATCTTCCCATGTTAGTTTTCTACGTAACAGTCAAACATTATTTTTCAATAGGCTGCGGAATTCTTCCTTTTGATGTTGTTTCATTTAGCTCAGGATGTCAGGAAATTTATTGGATAGGTGAAAAAGAAGCAGCAGAAATTAGCACACCTAGAGATTCTATTGTTCAGTTATAAGAAATAATACTGGATATCAGTTTCTGCCCCAGAGAATGCAGCCAGAAGAGTATCTGGAGAGAAGACACCACTTGCGGGCACACTCTACAAGTTCTCTATCTTGCTTAACTTTCCTGTTGGGCCAATAAATACCTCATTATTCTGCAGGTCATAAAGTAACCTCTGAGAAGTCAAGGCTGGGAACTACAAATAAAAATCAGTGTCTTCCTGTATTCAATAATAAATCCACTAAAATCCAGTGTCCAAAAGTATAGAGAATATGACTGAATCCTGTCCACAGCATCTATTATCTAGTCCCCAGTCAGTATGCTGGATTCCAGAAGATGTATTTTAAAGTGCCTAATCCTTCCTCATACATTGCCTAGGGAAATCAGGCACTGAGGTCAAGGTCATGGATTGCCTCAGGAAAATGGGTGCTGACAAGATGTATGTATAACAAGCAGTTTTCTAATCCTTTTTTCTATGTAGCCCAATGTGGTCAAGGTTGTCCTGAGGTCTATCAAACTTGAATTAATGGTAGGTATTACGTGACACTATCCTGCATATGTACAACCTCGCATGCCTCAAGAGATTGTGTTATCCAGTACACATCTATTCATCAGGAAAACAGTCAAATTTATTTATAGTTACACTTACCAAAAAATACTGGTATTAAATAACATTCAAACTAAGAACCATTCTTGCCAAAGCAAGACAATTATATAATTCCTGTAGAATTATGAGAGAAATAAAGCTTACAATTTTAAATGAAAGATTAGATCTAGAAGCATATTATAATTAAAATATAATGACAAACTATTCTTACCTCCAGTTTCATGTATAAATTCCTTGGGTTAGATGATGTCTCCAGGTTTTCCTCACATTTTTCTCTATTTTCGAGCTTTTTTTGTTTCAACTGATATGACTGTAGCTTTTCATAACTATGTGTCAACTTTGAGAACTAAAAACAAAAGTAGGGTTGAACATGCAGAATCTATCAAGGATGACAGCATGGCCGAAATTTTCTTTAAACTAGAATCACCAACTGCAGCTTTAGCATTCTAAATTTAATCAATGTAACAAAATAATCAATTAATAAAGCTAAAATCAATTAAAAAAGTTATCACCGATGAACAAGACTAATCTCTCCTATAAATGCTAACTAACTGTTCAAATGAGTTCATTTGACAGCTACTTAATTCTGCTTCAGTTCTCCATGGCACTGTTACCCACAGAGTCATTTCCTCTATAGTGCTCATACAGAATGTTCTACACTTGTTTACTGCCATCTTGTGTTGACATTTTTAAAGGGTGCTTCACTAGCCAGAATGAAAGATTATCATTAATGTACTCTGAACTTGCACATTCCTTTCTTATGATGAAAGTTGTTGAAATGTTATGCGTGTGATGCTTGCACTCTTCTGGTACCACTGTGTGGGTCTCAGAATTAGACACTAAATAGACAACAGATACTGCCCTGCTGGTGTCACCATGAATGCCTGGCTTAGGAGTCAGAGGCACAGAAGAAAAGGTACCAGGAGAAGGACCAGCCTCTCCAGAAAAACAGCCAGTTTTCACACCAGTTCACTACACTGCACAAAACAAAGAGTCTGTCTAGTGCTTGAGTTAACAGATTTGATACAGAAAAGTAGTACTGTTTGGTAGAAATATGTACATTTGGTTTTGAAAAAAAAAATTGCAAACCCAAGGATATTGATAAGGGAAACACTAAAAATACGGTCTTGAGTAAAGCTGAGTGAAAGAACTTTGGGAAGAATACTGTGCAGAAAAGAAGCTTAACAATAAATACTGATAATGTCTCTTGTTTAATTCCTTTACGTTTAAGTATATATGACTTTAAAAAAATCTGACTCTCACATAGTTTTTTTCACACCCAGACAAAATCCATAAAATTTCATATTTTTGTTAACAGCTCAAAGTGAACTACTCTTTGGATATGGAATGGAATCCTGTTGAGTCAACACTGAATGAGCAATTGAGGCCTGTTCAGATAACAAACATGGACAAAGAAGTCCAGAAAATATACAGAACAGAAATGAATTTTAAAATAATCTGCAATCTGCCTAGACACATTTGAGATTAACTTGAGAATCTTAATATAGGACAGAAAAAACTAATTGAAAGCATGACGATAAGACAGATTGTCCTGGACTAGAAAGTTTCATGATATGAAAAGGCCCAGGCATAGATTTCACCAGCTTGGAATGTCTGAATACCAATTCTGTAACATGGGCTAAGTTATCATCTTCAAAACCAAATCAAAAGTCTTGCAGTGAAGCTGCCTATGTTTGAAAATGACTTTGCCAGAGAATAGAGTTAAGATAAAATATTTAAAATGAGTCAGAATATCCAGGCTCAAGCAACATGGAACTGATTGACCTTGGAAGAAAGATATCCTTTGTCAAACAGTTTGTCTCTTGAATATATTATGGCATATGTGAACTGCCTGGGAAGACCAAATTCAGATAAGACAGGTATTAGAATGTTTGTGCTAAAAAGGCTAGGAAATACAGGATCCAACAATTCAGTAAATCAGTCTAAAATGGAATAGAGTGTCCAAAATGAGAAAATTTAGTTTGAGTCTTAGATATTTAATGACAGTAGGATATTAAAGGCAAATTATAGTCTGGATGTTATGATGACTGGAAACTACACTAAAAGCCAAAAATCTCCCCATTTAAGGCCAGATATTTTCTTTAAAAGGTCCAAGTTGTTCTATTTGCACATTGTACACGTTAAAAAAAATGAGGCATTTTAGTGAGTTCTGGGTAGGATCAATCTTAGTTTAGATTTCTGAAAGTTAGACATACAAGCCTGAGATACTCTGCATCAGAAAAAGCTGCCTGTAAATGCTTAGTCATTTCAGCTATCTTAAATTCTTGTCATACACTGACATGAATTGTATTCTGGGCGTGTCCATTTCTTTCTGTTGATTCTAAAAGGAGCCTGGGATAGCTCAGACTCATCTTTTACATGTCTAGGTGAGGAAATTAGTTGCAAACTTCTTAGAGCAAGAATGGATCCTCATTCTTTTGCTGAGAGATTTCCATCACTTTCAAAGTAAGAATAACTACTAGACATTCATAAAAAAAAAAAAAAGAAAAGAAAAAGAAGGATCAAAGAAATGCAGATGAACCCCAGAAGTTTTTACTATTTAGTTATAACAAAATCCTGCACATTTGAATGAATGCAACATTGTGGCCTAGGAGTTTTAGGTTACATACCAGGAATTATTTCCCTAATACAAGAAAAATATAGGTTTTACTGCATTCAAAAGGCACACGATCAATTCAGAGGGAATACTGCCCATTAAATAGCTTGTTTTAGCAGTACCAAGGGTAAAAAGCACACAGGAGCACAGAAAAGAAATTCATTCTGAATAGCCTAGCACTCTGATAGCTACAAAAAGGGATCCTTACTATTTCTATAAAGATTAGGAAGGAAAAATTCTTGGGAAGGATTTTAAGAATAAGTCTGTAGAGAAAGATATGATGCTGTTGGTCAATAGTAACACACAATTTGTGCAAAACTAAATTGTAGCTTGTAAGATTCTACAGTTTAGAAGGTGGTATAACTTCCAAGAGAATAAGAACCAAAGGAAGGGAATCAGAGGAGATAAGGCAAAGACTAATATTGTCACAGAAGGTCTATACTTTAGATATGGGTTTGTGTAGCTGAGAACTGGGGACATTAAAGCCATTCCATTGCAGACACAGCAGCACTGCAATTCAGGAAAGAAAATAAGGAGATGTAGCAAAAGCTAGAGGAGCAGAGTGGGACAGTTCTACTGTCTAGCATAGGTGCTAGGAATTGCTCTGACAGGCAGACTTCTGTCTATCACATAGAAAATCAATGCAGGCCGCTTAACACAGGCATTTAACAGTTTTCTTTTTCAGTCAGGGTGAACAAGGTGGATATTTAATGAAGAAATATCGTTTGGTCAAAGGACAGGAATGGGGACTGAAAAATAAAATGCAAACAGCATCAGTGCTGGAACCCTTAGAAAAATAAACAGGATGACTTAGAGAGAATGAAATGTTTAGAGACATGGATTGGGAAAGTGATGTATTTTCTTAAGAGCTAGAAATCCACAGTGCTTGCATAAAGATAGAAGAAAAAGCAATCAAGAAACTCAAAGAAAGGTTAAGTGGTCTGAGTGGTAACTAAAAAGGAGAATTTGGGCAAGAAATATAACCAGGTTTAAAGAGAAAAACTTGTAGGCTAAAAAATGTCAGGTTCTTTAAAAAAGTAAAAGAGAAAACAGGTTGTATTTGCCCATGTAAAGGACTTGTAGGGTAATTAAAAACTCCAAAATAAAAGTCTTTATGAAAAATGGCCAGGACTTTTTATTTCAGAAGGTTCTATTTCAGTGAAGATATTAGCAACAACCTGTAACATAAACCCAAGCATTTTTGTCATGGGATTTAAAAAAAAATTAAGAAGTGAAAAATATTGCAGTTAATGTTATAAAGAGAGCTCTACCATATTTTTGTGGATAGTTCTGCATTGCTAAAGATACCTTACTACTCATGCATAAAATGTCACACTCTTTTTCATTGTGTGATGTTTATCTTCTCAATAATCATGATAAGATGATGCTTTTCTGTAATTTGTGTAAATTATGAACCAGCTTTTGTTTCTAGCTGCTTTCCACAATGATTAAAAGTGTTCATTACGAAACGGCCTTTGTTTTGTACAAAGCATTCACTGCCTATTTACAGAACTGTTTTCCAAATCCATTTTCATATGTAAAAGAAAATATAAAGTAAAGATAACATAACATTAAAAATAAGTAATACGTTTATTTATTCATTTGATGGACTCATGTGTACTATCACTGATAAATTAAAATAATGATATCAAATATATGCAGTCCGACATCTCTATATAATAAGTGTGGTGACTGGAAATTCTGAATTATAACTCCGTCTCTGGTAGGAGAATCCAGTGAAGGGAACAGAAAAGTAGCAGGAAAAATAATGCAGAGTTGTGTACCTTAGTTGTTAAAATCTGAGGAATAGAATCAACTCAAGTTTGCTAAGAATTTAGATTGATGACTGAAGTAGAAAATACTGAAGAAACAAAAACAGATGCAGAGCAAACAGCCAAACTGAATCATAAAACCATAGAATGGTTTGGGTTGAAAGGGAGCTTTAAAAGATCATCTAGTCCAACTCCCCTGCCATAAACAGGGACACCTTCCATTAGACCAGCTTGCTCTAAGCCCCACCCAGTCTCACCTTGAACACATCCAGGAATGGGGCATCCACAACCTATTCCCATGTCTCATCACCCTCACTGATAAAAATAATAAATTGTTCCTCAGGTGCATTCTAAATCTGCACTCATTCAGTTTGAAACCCTTGTCCTTTCTCTCAGTCTGTCTTCACCAGAGAGATGGCCCAGACCCCTCTGATCTTCTTCATGGCCTCCTCTTGACTCGCTCCAACAGGTCCAAGTGTTTCTTTTTGTGGGGACCCCAGAGCTGGACACAGCACTGCAGCTGGGGCCTCACCAGCGCAGAAATGAGGGGGAGAACAACCTCCCTCAATCTGCTGGCCACATTTCTTCTTATGCAGCTCAGGATAAAACTGGCCTTCTGGGCTGCAAGAACACTCTGAAATGAATGAAGTCAGAACAAACTCCCAGCATCATAATGTGGGTTACTCCAGTTTTGATACAAGGGAAATCTATACCTTATGGAAAGCTATCAGGCCACTTTAACAGTTGAGTAAATCAGAGAAACTAAAACCAGAAAAAAGTATGGCAAAGACATTATAAGCACAGTAAAAATCTTAAAATCCCTAATGTGCATCAGACTCATATTAGCATGAATCCAATTACCTATTTTATTCGTTCACCAAGGCTTTAGTTTATTAGTTTGAAGCTAGGAAATCAAGTATCTGTCTTCATAACAGATGTCACATCCACATCAAAATCCATCCAAAGAGTTTTGACACGACAGTACATAAATTATAATGGAACCTGGTAGGAAGCTGTAGTCATCATCATTTGTATGACACGATTCATCTTTCCCAAATCCATAATGGCACATCTAAACAATTTGGCATGTATAATTTTTTTATACTGCAATCACAAAATAATGAAACTGACTTTTTTCTTACTTGAGATTTCAGTGCTTGAAGCTGAGTTTCATAACTCTGAGCCATTTCATTCTTAGTTTTCTGTAAGTTTTCCAATTCTTGTTGGAGTAGTCCCACCTACAGTTAAAATAAGCATTTACATGTACCTTTTCTGACATTTTTCAAAATATGTAATTTTTGGGAAAGTAATTTGAAACTTTGAAAGAAAACCACTGCTTTAAGGAGACATATTAAAAGTAAGTATTAATTCAGTAACTTTATAATAAAACTATGTACCACAGACCCAGATTGTGTCAACATCAAATTAGGGATTTTATACTAAAAACTCTCAATGCACGCTGATGTTATGATTTTATCATAATATTGTACAAGTCTGTCATGAAAGACCATTTCTGAAAGCTTTTTTAACCGAACTATGCTGTTCCCCGTTGTGAAAATTTCCCTTGCATGGCTTATAAAATGATACAAATTACCTTCCAGTATTTATATACAAATTACCAGAAGACACTGTAGACTCACTTCAGCTCCCTAAGTGCAGTGCCATTTGTGATATTATGAATTATTACTGAGTTTCACAGAGACCTGAGAAATATGACAGACAGCATACACGGCACCTGTGCCTTTCTGGAGGGGAAGTTGGAAGCTTGGTAGAATATGCTAAAATATTCAGAAAATGTCTCTGTACAGCAAATAAATTGCTGCTTTGAGGATGGGCTACTTGAATTCTTCTCTTGGTTCCTCTGACTGCAGGGACTAAGGGCAAGTTCTTAATTGCTCATTAGGGAGAGTCACTCTATTTTCAAAACTCCCACGGGCAATGTACCCACCTAGCTCACACAAAGGATGCCCTTGTGTAAACACCTAAATTCAACTGGCTTGAACTAGAACTGAATGCTACGCAAGGATTTCTTGATGCTTCTGAATAATTATTCAGCAGAAAAGACTGCGAAGTACAAACAATATCAGATGCACCGGGGCTTTAAGTTTCACAAGAAAGTCTAAGTAGTAATACATTTCAAGTCTTGACACAATGAATAAAATTATCATACAAAGATAGTATATAATGTAAAATGTTAAAAATCATGTATAAATCAGGTAACAAAGACATAACGTTGGGAACCTTTTTGAACTGCATTCTTCCATTTAAAATTTCTCATGAAATGAGAAGTGCTGGCATTTAGAAAAAAACATCAAATTATCTTTTTACAGCTAACCCAAGAATATTTGATGTAGACTTTGGGGAAACAGAAGAAATATGAGATCTTCAATGACATTTTTACAATCACTTTTCAGAACAGAAGCACACTTTAAAACAAAACACTAAGGATAATTAGTGACCTTTAAGGGATGTTTGGTATTTTTACATGATAGAACAAATGGTTTCCTTATAGAGAATTTAAAGCATACTAATAAGAAACTACCAGAAGAAATACTTTTTTAATAGAATGTGATATTCTTAAATACCTCTTGACCTTTTTGATCCAGTTTGCTTTGGGCACTTGCTAATTCTTGATCCTGGATATCCATCTTTGCTTCCAAAGCTCTCATCTTTCTTTCCCATTCTACTTGCTTTCTATTTACCATGATGTCAATTTGATGCACTAATTCCTGAAGTTCAGCTTCACACGGAGAAGGTCTAAAAACATAAAGACATTTATTTTTTCAAATAAAGAATATGGGAGAAACAAAATTTTTATTTACACTGCTACAATTCTGTTTTAATTGTGATCAAACTAATAATTTTCCAACAACAGAGAGAAAGAAATGGGAAAGTTAAATGATGCCTTCATATGTAGGTGGAACCTCACTTCAGCAATCATGAGTTTGCCTGCATGCTCAACTTTTGCACTAAACTGAAAAAACAGCTACTTAATGTGGATATGGGTTTATCATAAATATTTTATTTGGTGCTTAAATAGTGCACATCACCTGTTTAGATAATTATTACAGGAAATTTGAGCGAATTTCTTAGATTTATAATATCATAATTAAAACTTAGCATGATTTTTTAAAGTTAAATTCTTGAAAACTTCTTTTACATCCACAAATCCTTGAAACTGTAACGGTATCAATGTTAAGCCTGGAAGGGCTTTTTAAATGCACACAAAATCTTAATGACTTTTTAATGTTAAAACTGTTGGTAAAGCTGTTTTGAAATTTAATACAAATCCTAGGATGACAATAACCAAAGTGCAAGCAAGTGATGCATATCTCTCAAAAGAAAAACACCCACCTCCCAAGCGCCTGGAACCCATCTCAAAAATAGCATTAATGATGGGCAAAATTTGATTGCCTCTGGGAGGAATATAAAATGGGATTTTGAAAACAGAAGATAAAGCAATACAGCTTAATCAGGTCTACCTGCTACATCAAGACTACCTTTGCCTTGATACTGCTGTAAAAACCTGTGCACTTCCAGCCTCCTCTAATGTCACATGGCAACACTTTGGTGAACCACCAGCAATGACTCAGCTATGTGATTTCAGCCTTCAGAAACAGGTACTTGCTTTATTGTATGTCACACAGATAACCTAAATATTGTTATGCCAGTAAGAACACAACTTCCAGCCTAGATCATCAGATTACCCTTTCAGATCCACCATGGCTGACACCCTTCACTCTTAAATGTCACTTGCCTCTTTCAGATCTTCCTGCACACAGCAAATTCTGCATTTGTTGCTAAAAAAATTTCTCTTAACAGTTCATGCACGCTTCTTGAACCTAGAGCCATCATTATATAAAAGGGAGCTGTTGAAAGAAAAATCCCTTCTGAAAGAGCTAAGAACATCTCAGTCTATCTTCACTTTCTCTAATTCCTTACCTGGATCCTCTAAGCACACTTGCAGCTGCAAAAGGAAATATGTACATGAAGTTGTACATTACTGCTGCTGTTCTCCTACCAAAACTACTCTGTACCAAGGCTATGGTGCTGAACACAGATCTGCAGTCATCCCCACCCACTAGCAGAGAGGTGCTACTATTGCTTTAGTCCAATAGTGTTTTGAAGAGTGCTAGTTAGCCTCCTCAGAATATGGCTGATTATATGGCACCACATTCATCAGAATTTATTTTGATCACTGGATGCGGAATGCAGTGATTTCTTTTGTTTAATAAGACATCATGTAAACAAACACACAAAGAATAGATTTTCTCATAAGCAAAGAAGTATGCACGGGTTTTTTTACCCATGCGGATTCAGCATTCCCAGTTTGCTGAATGCATACATTGAATGGATGTGTCATACAGGGAAGTAATGACTTGTACTTCAGCAAGTGGCAGCTACTTTTTTTTTGGGTCATTTACTTTGAAACAGCTCAAAACAGTTATCTCATTTTAAAGTGGTGTAGGCAAGCTCTTACTCTTCTATTCTGTCTCCATACAAGGGAAAATAGAGATGAGTCATATTCTACTGTCATTAACAACTATTTATCTTCATGTAAAACAAAATGTTTCCAAATTTAGACAAAAATCCAGATAAAAAGTTTTATCAACTCCAGGCCTTTCCTTTATCACAAACAATTTTTGCACTAGTTAGATCTTTCTATCTATATTTACTCATCTTTTGCTTTGGACTTCTGCACAGGTCTGCATTTTTCTGATTGTTTCCTGACAGACATAGAACAATGGTATTGTCCATACACTCTAGAATAACTGTTATTTAAAAACAGATGATTTAAGAAATGTTTGGTCCATACTTGTTCTTGGACTTGGACTTTATACTTTCTTCTCTTATTATTTACATTTGCTCACAAATAGGAAAACAAGTATGGCCATATTTATGCAAACACAAGCAGAACTTATTCAGTCTTACATAGTATATTCATTAGGTTTGGATATTTACCACAGCTTCTCCAGTCAATATTAATTCATTTTATTATTGCAAATATTGCTCTAAAATAGGAAATACACAAACCGGTTGTAATAGAATCTTCCACCCCAAAGTTCCATTATAAGAACTATAACTAACTTTTTAAACATCTTTCAGCCATACTGAATCATACACATCTATGGATAGACAATTTGTGATTTATGAGTCCTTACAGCTGGAATGTAATTGTCATGATTCTCACCACCATTATTCAGCTATTTTCCCAAATTTTAAAGACCCTGCATTATCCTGGAATACTGTCAGTATAGACTGAAATTGTTTCCCTTCAGTAAAGATGTATCCTAAACTACTCTTCCAGATTCTTTCTATAGTTAATGGAAATAACTAGCTAGCAAGAATTATGGTTTATGATTCATCTGCAATAGCCTGAAATTTCATATATTGGTTAAAATAAAGGCAATACAGAATCCTGAATTTTTGAAATAGACTTCTGACTTGTAGCCAAAGAACAGCAATACCTTTGGGGTTTTCTAATTCAAGTTTTTATATGGCTACTTTTACAAATCATGTAACTATGATATGAAAAAGAATTCCTTCAAAGGAAAAAAAAAGAGAAAAGGAGGGGGCATCACACTGATCAGAATATTTTACTGCAGCAATTTATATCTATCATGAAAAGTGCATGCATTATTCTTCAGTATGACACAGCACACTTTTAAATCCAATTAAAAACTTTCTTGGGCCAGAATAAGGTATAATAGATCATGCCTCTTTTATTTTAAGAAATCCTTTTACACTTAATGTGCGTCTTATCATGTTGTGTTGTTTCTTGGTAATAATGACAGAATAAACTGGTTTATTTGAAAAGTAGTTAATAAGTTTAGTTACAAAATTATGATGGATAAATATTCTGTTCAAGTCATTAAGTGCGGAAGCACTTCTTATGTTTGTGTGTTCCTTGAAGATGCTGAATGGGATCAGGTCCTACACCAAATCTTACTCAGGTTTGCACTTCTTTAGAAAGACTTTGTGCTAACATATTTTTTAGATTAAATACTTATTTTTAGATTAAGATTAAAAGAACTAAACTTACATTATGTAAAAATAAAAAATGATTATGTGTTCTTATGGAAAGTGCACTTAATACTTGGGAAGAACAGTTGTAGTTATTATCTGTGCAAAACAAGGCTTAGGCTTTAGCAATGAATCTTGTTTTCAAGATTCTTAATGTTTTAAGAGCTGTGATATGTTAAGTTTATACTGCTGTAGCCTAGCAACTTCAAGTACTTTTAAAAAAAAAGTTTGAAATAACGTTTCTTAACATCTTAATAAAACCCCACATAGCTTTCATTTCCACCCACCCCCCCTTGGTTCAGGTATGAATACTGAAACATTTAAATAACTAACAGAAACAGTGAGTAGAGTATAAGCCAAAGCAGTAAGATGTCTTGTCTTAATTAGCAGCAACTTTTCCAGTTTGCATGGAAAGCAGAAGAAATAGAGAATCAAGTTTCCTTCCAAAATCATTAATATTTTGTGTTTCACATTTTTAATAAACCTACATAATTCAATTCCATCATATATTCAACTCCCAAGACAGTAAGTCATTACATACTTAGTCACATCTTGCTCCTGGAACACTTCTAAGTCCTCCTCCATAACACTGATTGTTTTAACCTGTTAGAACACCAAAAATCAAGTAATTCAGATTTTTAAATGCATTCACTTACATAGCCAAGTAGTGCAAACTGAATAGTTCTATGCTTTCCTTTCATACTATGCAATTTTCTCATTGTGAACAACAAGGACAGAGGAGTGCAGCTCTAATCACAGGCTGGAATGGGCAAGACAAAAACTTGGGGAGTAAGATCAGCTCTCTGACAACAATTCTCGCACTTTGTGCAGCACTGAGCTACCAGAGGTGGTGCTGAGCTTGAATCTAGCCCTAGGTCTCCATATGGAAATACATTTTTGATCACTCCCTGTTGTGCAATGTCAGTGATCTGTGAAGACTCTTTGAAGCACATGAATTTAAATTTGCCATAGATCCACGGCTGCGTTCATGAAACATTTGTACCTTTGCTCACCGTGATTAACCTCCGTCCAGGATAAAGCTGCTGTCAAACACAATTTCGGATTCCTATGGACTGGTCACTCCCCTGCCTGGCAGATGCAGTCTGAGACAGGCAACCCTCAAATATCCCGGCAGGATCAGAACAATGCTATTGCTGAGACCAGTCCGGTTCTGCGGGTCCAGCAGGACACAGGGATGTGGGGGCACGCCTTCCTGCTTGCAGGAACATTATGGGTGACGGGGGAATATGAAACAGCCCTAATTCCTCCTGGGGAAGGCCAGTAGGGCTCCCAAGCGCACGGGCAGCAGTACCTACAGGCGTGTGGGAAACAACACATGGCACTGTAGGGAAAAAACACATGGCACTGCAGCCTGGGCTCCACGGGGAGCAGGCACCTGAGGTGACATTGCCAAAGGCGCGCTGTCTCCACAGGAAACCCTGCCAGAGGTGGTAAGTGACACTGCCAAAGGGGCACTGGCTAAAAAGGACCAGGCACCAGAGGCGATGCTGCCACAGGACCAGTCATAGGATAGGGAAGCCTGAGGTGACACCGGCACAGTGACAGCCTTGGCTGCGCCGGGCACCTGAGGAGAGCGGGGCACGGACAGCACTCCCCGGGCTTCCGCGGCCGCCCCTCCCCTCCCGTTACCTGCCGTGATCCCCGCTCCGCTCCTGCCGCCCCCGCTGCCGCTGTGGCCGCGGTACGAGCCCCGGCGCCCGGCCCCCCCCGGCACCCGGCCCGCCACAGCTCCCGCCCGTCG
>VXBI01004851.1:1611384-1860667 GCA_013397375.1 Toxostoma redivivum
CGCGGAGGGCGGCAGGAGAGGCGGGAAGGCGGTCGGGCCAGGGCCGGGGCCAGGGCCAGGGCCGGGGTCAGGGCCAGGGCCGGGGCAGGGCCGGGACAGGGCGGGGGCAGGGCCGGACACTGGCCCCTACGGGCGCAGAGGAAAGGGTGCGGGCATCCGAGGTCACTGCCCGCGTCCCTCCGTCGATCCGAAGGAAGCTGGAGTGAAATTTCACCACGGGAAAATTTCACCCGGGGTAAGGAACATGTACTTTTCCTTTAACACAACTTAAGAAATCAGTAGGCAAGGTGTTTTTTTTTTTTTTTTTTTTTGTTTTCCCTTTACGGTAAAACACTGTTATTACTAGATAGTGAAAAGGCTGAAAATTACCCTTTCCTGCCTGAATGACCAGCTATGCTTTTGTCAAAGGGCTTTAAATGATTTTCAGATTATTTTGCTAACGACCTTTGCCTGATGTCTTCCCATTCTTGTGGCCTTCAGTCTGTCTTACTGAACAACTAGATGTTAAAACGCTAAATGCTGAATGGTTTTAGGAATCACAGCTATTTCACCTCTTTACAGTAATAATTTGGGGGAGTTTACATCTCTTCAAACACCAGTGAGTTTTTCTACCACGATGGTACCATTCACTTTGTATTGTCTTGAAATTTCACGGAGCAGTTTCAGGACCTGCTAGGCTATTTCTGTGCACTACGTGTCCAGCTTTGGCTTTGTTTTTCTTACTATGTTTACTGAAATTAGCGAAGTGGACAGCAGTTTTAGTACCAGTTCAAAGGAATAATCTATTTCATTGGGTTCCTACATACTGTGCTGTGGCAGGTGCTTTCCGTGTCAGCAGAAATGCTGTTTCAAGCTGTGAAATACGTTTTTAATTTTTTTTTTAATAAGACACTACAATAAAATTATATGCGGAGTTTCAGGAAAGTCACAGAATGACAAAAATATTAGGACTGGAATGGACCTCTGGAGATCATCTCTCTGGAGATCATTGTGTCCAACTCCCCTGCCAAGGCAGGGCCACCTAGCACATGTGATAGGAACTCCCTGATGAGGTTTACCTATTCATTCTACAAAATAAGAATTTTCCCTTGTAGCCAAGCCCCTCAGGATGACAGGAGAAAGCTGTGGGACCAGATGCTGCACTCTAAGCCCTGAAAAAGTTTTCTTCATTACACTTTTAATACTTCATTACATTTTTCTTCACTCTTTACTTAATGCAATTGAGTTAACGTTTCAAATATAATTAAATTCTTGTAATTGAAATAGTTTTGAGATTTTTTTTTTAAATAGTGAAATTTGGGGTTATTTTAAATACTGAGCTTTAAGATGATTTAAAGTATTATATACTAGAAGTCATTTCTAATGCAACTGCCAGCAAATTTCCAATTTTTTCATATGCTAAATCAAAATGAACTTTTCAGCCATATTCCCAGTGTATATCTTTTGATTTCCTCCCTGTCTTACCCTCTCTCAGTGGTAATCAGTTATTCAGAAATTAAACTTCCATCTGTCATGCCTAAATAGAATTGCAAGGGGGCAACTTAAAAAAATACAGAAAAATAATTTTTAAACTACTTTATCTACATTTTCAAAGCTTTTTAAAATGACAATTCCACTGCCAATAGCTGGAGTTGTGTGTCTAACTCTCTTATGTATATCCAGATATCTCTCCCACTGTATTAAAGAAATCCTGTATCAAATTGCTGACCTTTTCTATTTGCTTTTGCTCATCCACATCATCTCTTCACTAGAGCTTGTCTTACGAGATTCAAAACTGTTATTTGTTGACTTTAAAGAACATGCCTTACAAATTGTGGCACCCAGCCAGCCACAGAAAAAAGAAAAAAAAGCAAAAAAATAAAAGCTAATTTCTAATCAGCTTTTAGATTAAAATTCATGGAATCCTGTAAGCGCATTTCTGCAGGAAAAAAAAGGTGGATCAGGGCAGGTACACAATGAAGTGTGAACAAATGTCAGACAAGGCAAGGTACAACACTGATCTATTTAAAAAACAAGGGGGACTAGGCATTAGCTAGGAAGCTGCCTTGCAGAGGGATCTTAGATTGAAACATGAGGCAATGATTAATGGGATGAAATTTAACGAGTCAAAATGTTGGATTCTGTACCTAGGGAGTGAGAGTTTCTAATACTAAAGCAATAATACACAATTCAATATAGAATATTTTCAGAGAGGAATGAAAGTGGTGGTGTTGAAGGAGTAGCATAATTTAGATATAATTTCAATGGTAAAGGATTATATACTTACTGCTTATCCTTCCTAGGTATTTTTCACTTGAATTCTTCAACATGTGTTGGGTTTGTAGTGCAATATGTTATAGGAGGTAAAAGCTAAGTGCATTTGTGTATTTAACTTTAAATACAGATTGTATTTACAGGATATATTCACAACTTACTTTGCAATCTCAGATGACAGATTTGATTGAACATTTTGTTCCAGTAAGCTCAGCATAGTTCTCATAAGAAACAGACTCATTTCTTTAGCATAGAAACCACATGATTTTAGTGATATTTATGTGATGGATTCATAGCAGCTCTATAAAAGTTTATTAATTGCATTCTGTATGGTACTTTGAATGCATATGGACACCCCAATTTAATTTACAGAAAAGAAAAGGAGTAGCTGAGTATAAGCCATCCATCAACAGCTATGCAGAAGTCACTGAGAGACAATAAAATCTTTGAAAAAGATCCTTAAGACATAAGCAATAACAGAAGAATGACATTTTAAAAAGAAACTTTGCAAGAGGGATTTCTCCATGTGAAAATGAGACAGGCATAAAATGTGTCTGAAGATTCTGAAAGTGCCTAACTAATTTACTGGCAAGAGCTGATAAATCCTGACATAATACTGACATAGATGAAGAGTACTGTTTCTAAATATTTTGTTTCTAGTTTAAACTAAAAACTACTCTTTTCTTAAGCAGCTTATGAAATCACTGAAGGAAAGAACAGAAAGAGTTTGGATTTAGTAGGATTTGCCAGGTAAACCAATTGATATGTCTTACTGTAGGCTGAAACCTTGGAGTAGAGAATTGGAAGAATTTATCCTGTAAGAGGAAATCTGAAAATTAAGGGTAGTGCTCTGGAAGAATACAGACAGGAAATAAAGGTGACACGAGGCATGTTTTTGTGACAATTAGAAATCAGTCTTTCTGTGTCAGTCTCTAAGGATGACAAAAAATAATGGAAGAATCATGTAGGTTGGAAAAGACCCTTAAAGATTGTGGAGTCCAACCTCTAACCCAGCATTGCCAAGTCCACCACTCAACCATGGCCCCAAGCACCACATCTACACATCTCTTACATACCTCCACAGATGGCCACCCCACCACTTCCCTGGGAAGCGTGTTCCAGTGCTTGACAAGCCTTTCAGTGAGGAATTTTTTCCGAATCTAGGATCTAAACCTCACCCAGCGCAACTCTTAGGCCATTTTCTCCTGTCCTATCCCTTGTTATTTGGGCAAACAGACTGAACCCTACCTAGCTACACCCTCCTTTCAGACGGTTGCAGAGATCAATAAGGTCCCACCTGAGCCTCCTTTTCTCCAGGCTGAACACCCCCAGCTCCCTCAGCTGCTCCTCACAGGACTTGTGCTCCAGACCCTTCCCCAGCTCCGTTCCCTTCTCTGGACACGCTCCAGCCCCTCAATGTCTTTCTTGCAGTGAGGGGCCTAGAACTGAACACAGGATTGGAGCTGTGGCCTCAGCAGTGCCAGTACAGGGGGACGGTCACTGCCCTGCTCCTGCTGGCCACACCATTGCTGATCCAGGCCAGGATGCCATTGCCATTCCTGGCCACCTGGGCACTCTGCTGCCACATGTTCAGCCACTCATTTACCAGCACTCCCAGGTCCTTTTCCACTGGACAGCTTCCCAGCCATTCTGACCCAAGTTTGGAGCATTGCATGACATTGTTTTAACCTAAGATCTTTGTTGAATTTTATCTGTATAATGATAGATATTGTCTGCACAAAAGAACAATTGCTTGTTTAAAGCTTGCTGCTAATATTTTTCTGGAAACTCATAATAGTGTTTAGCATTACTGCAACATCTTTCACTATGGCATAGTCTTTCCTTTCTAGTTATTCCTACTGAAGCATAAAAATATAAAAATATTTTATGGTTTGACAGCATGTGGATGGTTTCTAGCTCTGTAGATAAAAATACTTACTGGTTAACATGTTTTTACTTATCAAATGAAATAATGAATTGTCTGCTGTCTGCAATTAAAAAAGACTGTTAAAGTTGAGACTGTACATTTCATCTGTTGCTATATATCCTGCCACAGATGCCTCAGTTTCTATTGTGCCATACTTACATAAGAATTAATTAAAAATTATTCTGGTTAAGATAGGCAAATTATAGAAAAAAACCCCCAACACTCTAGAAGCATAAATTTGACTTTGTACTGTCTGAGGCGATTACAGGAAACAAACTGGTTTATTTTCATCCTAAATTTAAATTATTTTATGATAGTTTGACAGTTTTAGTTTTCAATGGCACAGATATGCTAACAATTGTACAAGCTGCTTTTGGTCATATTTAAATTTAATGACTGAAGAGTAGATAATTGGAAGTTTTGTGATGTTGCACAGATTTAAGTTTTTCTTTTTTGAATCAAGCACATTATGTGAATATTCTGTTGAAAAACCTTGTAGAGAAATAATTAACAGTGCTGACATTTAAGTTGTCATTTGGGGTTTCAGAGATAGCAATTGAGGAGATGTCATGGGAGTTCACTTTGCTCACTTACATAAGGATGTATTCATACAGAATACAGCACTATATTGGTTATATTAAGATGATACTTTTAGGTTATGCTTGGGTGCTCTGCCTTAAATAATTTTATTTCTTTTATCTTTGGAGTCACTGTTTAGTTTTCTAATTATCTGAATGTCATTATTTTCAGAATTAGTACTAGGGTATATTGGTAGAAAGGTTAAAAAGTATTTCTGTGTTACCTTCTATAGGAGTGCACTATGAGCCTGAGCTATTTGGCTTGCCTAGAAAAGTTAAGCTCCCATTTAACTTGACTGTAAAGAGTTATTTAGCTGGGGGCTCAGAGGCAGGCATGTAGGTATTGGCTTTGTCATTCCCTTGCTTTTCTCTAGAAACAGAAAAGAGATTTTTATCAACCTAACATCTAAACTCACCCTTCAGACCTTGAGAACCTTAATTCTAGTCATAGTGCAAATAACAGTAGCGCAGTATTTGCTTGCTGTCTCTGCCTTCTGCAGATACTTGCTCTGAGCATTTACATGCTCAAGGCTGAGTCTGGGCTGAGCAAATACTGCATCTGCTTGAACATCCCCTTCTGCTTAACAGTTGGCAGCTCACAGTGATGACACTTGAGTTATTGTCAGTGCTCCTTGCAGGGCCAACTGCATCCAAATGTATAACCACCAGCAGCAATAGAAACTTTGTTTCACCTTGCTGGTAGTAAAAGCAAAAACAAGCAAACCTTTCCTAGAAAATTCAAGCTAACAAATACTCTACCTTTTCTACAAGCTGAAAATGAGGATTGTTTTTCAGAGTAACCCAATTACTTCCAAGGGTGGAGCCTTGATCCTTGACTCTCCCTCCCAACCTGAACATTACCATCTCCACTACATTGCAACTTTATTGCAGGCATAACTAATTATTATATTATAACTGCTATTATCCAAAAGGTTAACTGGCCAGACAGATACAGGCCATGGTCAGTTTATTTTTTATTTAGGGTAACTGATCAAATTAGTGGGGAAAAATGTGCAGGACCCATGGAGAAAGACACAGACACAAAATGCAAACATGCGCAAACACAGATGTCTGAATCTTGCACTTGTTTTGGGTGTTTGACTGTCTAGAGCAAAAGATTCTTGGAGAGGTATTCTTGAAGTATTCCCTTATCCAACACAGGAGGAGTGGCAAGAAAAATGCTACAGCTGACTCAGGCCTTTGTCCCTTCATGGCTTGAGGGTTGCTTGCCAAGTTTCTGATGGGCATTTCTGGGGCATAAGGCTGAGTTCTCCTCAAAGCAGCTGCTCTTGCTGACCTCTCTGCCCTAGCTAGACTGAGCCAGTTGGGGTAGTGGTTGTGTTTTTCCTCAGTAGTACATTCAAATCTGCCGCCTTCTGCTACTGGCTAGCTTCAACCTGACCTCCATCAGGTCTTAAGGCAAAGCAATGAAGATACCAACAGCAAAGTATATATCCAGGGAATGGTTTCCTCAGGCTAATGGACATTTTCATATTTTATGCTTTTCTCATTAATAATTTGCTAGAGTTTGAGCCTGTTTTTGAAACAAGGAAGCAGAAAACATCACTGTTGAATGTCACGAACTTAAACCTGTGACAAATTACCTTTTCCATTGCTCTTTCTAGGAAATAGCAATTAGATCAGGATTTTCTATGTGCTTTTGTGTGTGTGTGCACACTTTAGATGCTGCTACCATTGCTGTAAAGTGGTAAACAAGAAAGTAGGAAAGAAATCAGCCCTGATTTTAATTGTGTCTCTGGCCTTTGAGCAATGAGATTTATCTTCTGCTTACTTCCTCCTATCTGAAACACAAGATTTGAGAATGAAGATGGTCCTGTAGCAGTTCTTACAGACATCAGTGTGGTGCGTGAGAAACACCAGAATTAAGGGAGGAGATACTGAGGAAGGACTGGATAGATGAAAGACAAGGGAGGTATGGAGCACATGAGGAAGGGAGTTGGACAAATAGGAGGAATGAGATTCTGCCAGAAAGGACTCAAATCACCTTTGTGTATTGGGAGCTGTTTGGGATGCTAGTTGCTAGCTGTACATACACTGTTGCTGGGCAAAGGAGAATTTGGAGGAGAAATCGTATCCATTACACAATGTTTATGCTTTTTGGTGCAATTTAATGATGTACTTGTGTTACTTAATTGTCAAGTCCATTGTGGATATAAGCAAACTGCCTTTCATGGAGCACTGCCTTGCTACTGGAGCAGGAAAGGCTTACAGGTTATCTGAAATAGAGATCTGAACAAATACTAAATGAAGAATTCTCCTTTCAAACTTTTGCACCAGTTATGAAGGAGAACATTTGTATGGAATTTCCAGGACTTCATTAGCTACTCTCATAATGTTGCATAAAACCAGATGTACTGTGGAAAAAAGGTCTGCAGAAAAGATCGTGGTTCAGTAAGAACTTAATTGTTTTCTAAATAACTAAATAACATGGTTATTACTAATAACTAAATTATTATTAGTTACTAATTATTAATTATTTATTACCAAGTACTAAACAACATGGTTATTACCTTGTTAAATAACATGGCTATTTAGTAACGTTAGAGCCACCATGGATTTGTTCTGTAGTGATCCTTTCACAATCTTGAATATTCTTCCTCTGCCTTAAAACAATTCCAGTTCCATCTCTTTTAAAACTTTCCATATCCTCCACAGTTATCTTGTACATCTTTGCACACGTTTAGGAACACTGAGATAAAAAATAACCTTTGACTAGAAGTGCTGTATTCTGCATCCTCTACATCTCAGGAAAGGCTCAATTTTTGTTCCCTTTCTGATGCTGCTTACTTTTCAAATTCAACTGTATATAATAATTATTATCTTATAGGGTTGTCTAATAATGAGCTATAAGGATTTGTGTGAGATCAGTGCTCAAAATGTCCTTGTTTAGTCTCCTATTCTAACTTGTTTTGCATTCCTGACTAATACCTGATTGCTGCAATCTATGACTGAGTGAATATACTTTTCTTTATGAATAGCTTGTTGATGTCCTAGGATCCTTTGGGACAAAGGCAGCTGCATACATATAAGGTGATATTAGTATTTTCCATCTTATCAGAGAAAGTTCACAGCTGGGGAGATATTAAAGCAATATTTTCAGCTCTCCACATTCCCACTAGTTTAAATTGAAAACCCAAATATAAAATTGAGGACTAAAAATAGCTTCCCCCACTCAATTCACAGTATTATAAAGAACCTTCTACTTTACCTACTTCTCTCAAAGCCATAGTGATCTTTAAAGGCTGATTCTAATCATCTTTATATCCAATCTAGATTCTGCTGACTGAAACGGTATCACTCTTTAGGAGGTTTTCTTCAACAGGCAGATAGGCCTCACTAGTGTAATTTTTGAATATTTCACAGAATCACAGGGTTGGAAGAGACCTTCAAGATCATGGAGCCCAACCCATACCCTAACCCCTCAACTAAACCATGGCACTGAGTGCCACATCCAATCTTTTTTTAAACCCATCCAGGGATGGTGATTTCACCAACTCCACAGGCAGATCATTCCAGTACTTTATCACTCTTTCCATAAAAAGCTTTTTCCTAATATCCAGCCTATATTTCCCTTGCAGCTTAAGACTCTCGTGTATCCTCTGGTTCTGTCAGTTGCTGCCTGGTGAAAAAGACCAACCTCCACCTGACCACAGCCACCTTTCAGGCAGTTGTAGAGTGATAAGGTCACCCCTGAGTCTCCTTCTCTCCAGGCTAAACAACCCCAGCTCCCTCAGCCGTTCCTCACAGGGCTTGTGTTCCAAGCCCCTCACCAGCCTCGTTGCCTCCTCTGGATGTGCTCAAGCGTCTCAATGTCCTTCCTAAACTGAGGGTACAGAACTGGACACAGCACTCAGGGTGTGACCTCACCAGTGCCAAGTACAGGGGAAGAATGACCTCACTGCTCCTGCTGGCCACACTGTTCCTGATACAGGCCAGGTGCCATTGGCCTTCTTGGCCACCAGGGCACACTGCTGGTTCATGTTCAGTCAGCTGTGGACCAGCACCCCCAGGTCCCTTTCTGCCTAGGCACTGTCCAGCCACACCATCCACAGCCTGTAACATTGCAGGGAGTTATTGTGGCCAAAATGCAGGACTCAGCACTTGGACTTATTAAACCTCATCCTATTGGGCTCTGCTCATCCACCCAACCATTCCAGGTCTCTTTGCAGAGCCCTCCTCCCTTCCAACAGATCAACACATGCTCCTGGCTTAGTGTCATCTGCAAATTTACTAATGAAAGGCTCAATACCCTCATCCATGTCATCAGTAAAAATATTGAACAGAACTGGCCCCATTACAGAACCCTGAGGAGCACCACTGGTGCCTGATCCCCAGCTGGATGCAGCACCATTCACCAGCACTCTCTGGACCCGACCATCCAGCCAGTTCTTAACTCAGCAAAGAGTGCTCCTGTCCAAGCCATGGGCTGCTGGCTTTTCCAGGAGTTTGCTGTGAGAGACAGTGTCAAAGGCCTTGCTGAAGTCCAAAGAGACAACATCCGCAGCCTTTCCTGCATCCACCAGGCGGGTCACCTGGTCGTAAAAGGAGAACTGGTTGGTGAAACACGACCTACCCCTCCTAGACCCAACTCTGGCCATCCTGTAAGTGCTGCATGATGGCACTCAGTATAAACTGTTCCATTACCTTACCCATGCTGGCTGGGTCTGATACCCCATCTATCCTGTGGGTGCTGTGTGGTGACACTCAATATAAACTGTTCCATAACCTTACTGGGTACTGAGGTCAGGCTAACTGGCCTATAATTACCATGATCCTCCTTCCTACCCTTTTTGTAAACAGGCATCACATTGGCCAGCTTCCAGTCATCCGAATCTAGATCACAACACCAGTGGTGGTGTCCAAGATTTTCTTAGTTTCATTTCTCCAATGCCAAAAATTCCTATTTCTAGAGCATATAGACCAGTAAGATAGGGTCAGCCACACTTATATGTGGCAATTTTTCTGAAACATTTCATGCTTCCTGCCATAACCATGCACTTATGTCAGTGTAGCTATTCAGTAGGATAACAAATCACCTGAAGTATCTGAGGATACTTGAGAGCAATGGATTTTTGTCCATCTTATGTATGGTTACTGCAAAAACAAAAGAAACTATCTAGACCAAATTTATGATTGTAACTTTTAACAGTTAGAGAAGAAGGATGTTTCTTTGAACTCATGAATTCTGGACTCAACTCTGAAATTTGTCATAGGCTTCATACACTTTTCAGCAAACTATTTGGATTAATTTACAGATAGAGGAATTTGATATACTGTTAATTATATTCTCGTTAGTTTATCTATCCTTTATCTTCACCTCTTGCAGCAGTGACCATTTCCTGTTTATTGTGCATGGAATATGAAAAAAACAGTCTTGGCTTGGTTAACAAGTCACCTCATCCAATAATTCTCTTGTCTGAGATTCAATAACTCAGTGGCCATGGCATTAATTATTCATATATATTCTTCATTCACAGATTGTCTTTCTTACTCACTTTAGCTAAAAGCAGTTTAATGCAATTTCATCCTGCCTGACAGAGAAAGATAAATCTAAGCCAAACTAATGTTTCTGTTAATATGCTGTAATGAAGAGGTGTTTTGCATTTTCATCCTGTTTTCCAGTGTGGTTCAGCACATATCATTGATTATTTTACAAAATAACTGTTAGAGTTGCATTGAAATCAGAGGGGTTACATTCAGATTTTCAGAATCAGTGGGATATTAGAATTTTTATATGGCCTTTAAGCACTACCACATCTGAAAATTAGATCTTTAATATGCTTTTTAATATATTTATTTAAATAATAATTTATTTGTGTAGAAACATTGTAAATGTCTTTGTTGCAGTTTAGCATCTTTGTGCTAAAAATCAGCCAGTTCTGACCATTTAAAATGAAGCTGCTTTGATGGTTCTTGTTATAGAGTGTAAAGGATTTTTCCCACTGAGTTTTCTGCTGAAAAGAATTCCATAGATCAAAGCACTGACTGACATGCTGATAAAGATTTTTATAATGTTCTTCTTGCATTTTTTTTAAACCTTTGGGGGGAGAAAAAAGCATGTGTTCTTGTGAGGTGTCGAATTCTTTATCAGTGCAAAAAGAGTAACCATATTTGCAGCATTAGAGAGTGCTGTCTAAACAGACTCACAACATTGCTGTCCTTTCCTTAAGTTTTGGGAGGTGAATGTTGCTCCTTTTCTTTAAAATTTTTCTAAGAGCCCTTCCAAGCCACATGGTCAGTCATCTGTTACTTCCACATGGAGCCAAACCTGTGAACATTTCTGCTTCTGTCTTCTGCATTTTTTCAGGTTCTAGTAGGTTAGTTTTCTTAGTTATGAAACTTGACATGTTGTTATACAAATGGTGAATTTGGAAATATCTTCTATCATTTTTAGTGTGCACTGAGGCTTATAATTCTGCATCCTTCTCACTGTTTGGAAAGCGCGCTATTGTTGTATATGTTTGGCATGTGCGTAGTTTGGGGGAGGCGTGGAGTGAATAATTGGTGGAACACAGAGTGAAGTGGCCTAAGATTAAATCTTTCAATCAAGAAGAGGATTTTACTCAACTACATTTGCAAAATGCCTAAATGAATCAGTGGTCAATTGAGAGTAGATTATTTCCATATTGAGCAGTTTCCTATTACAACACAGTTTTTGTTATCTTTCATTTTGCACATACAACTTCTCCACTATTAGCTTCAGTAAAGATGTTGCCCGTTATTACAAAGGATTTACTTTTTTTCTTGTTTACCTGTGGCTGTTAAGGATTTTTCCCAGGCCTCGTCCTTTGTACCTCAATAACTCCTTGTAGCTGTTTACCCAAGGCCAAGCATAGATTTTAGTAATGTTTTAAAGCTCTTTGGAGCCAATTGTGTGAACACTTTTTATTTTAGTCAAGTTCAATTACATTATTTTTATTTCCTGAAATATCTTTTCTCCAGAAGTAGGTTCTGGATGCTTAGTTGTGTTCTAGAGTTTTTAACAAGTTACCATCTAGCAGCTGACTCATAGTATGTCAACAGTTCTATAGCGATTTCACATATTTTTGTTATCGGTGTCCATATCAATACACATGGCAAGTAACTGAGGCTGGTTTAGTCCTCAAGCCCAATTAAGGAAGCTTCTGGTAAGACACTCTTCACATAGGAAGTTTATAATATAAGAGGATGAATCATAGAATCATAGAATAGTTTGAGATGGGAGGGACCCTTGAAGGTCACCTAGTCCAACCTTCCTTCCTGAAGGAACAGGGATATCTTAAACTAGGTCAAGACAAAGGCTGGGATACAGATGAAGAATAGACAAGAAAAAGAAGGTTGGAATGGTAAAAGGCATGCTGTATAGTCCATGATTTTTTGACTGCCTTTTTAACCTGAGATAAAGGATATGTAGGAAGTGAAGTAGAAAACGGACAAACTGGGTGCCATTTTTTCATTTACATTGTATCAGTTTTATAACAGATGTATTCCATAAAAACATATGTCGTAGGTGTGTGTTTTTGAGGTATCTGTACCTTTAAACAATCAATAAACATAAACATCTAGATGTTATTTAGGTAGCAATGAATTCCTCAAAAATCTGTTTATAAATCATGCCGATTTTCTATGATTTTAGGTCAAATGAGTTAAACTAACTCTCAAGACCTGGAAAGATCTACATAGTTGTTGTCTATAGCTGAAATTTATGACTTCCTCTCTGTGAACAGAGATAAGCATTATAGGCCCAATTAGTCTCTTCCTATGTTTATAACTAAAATGAGCTTGTTGAATATTGCTTTCAAAGTCCTTATTTCTGTCCCATGACTATAAAGGAAAGTTATGGTGCCTAGTTTACATAGAAAAATATATATTATATGTCTAAAGCTAAGTGAACTGAATCTTAAACTCAGGAAACACTTCCCACATCAATGTGATACTTTCCACCATCTTGAGAAATTAGTATAGCAGAAAATACACAGGTAGCTTGAGTATGTATTCCAATTATTTAATGTGACATTTCTTTCTTTAAAAATGCTGCTGCTAATGAAATTAAATAGAAAAACTTGTCAAAACAATGTCTCAAAAAGTGAAAGATGTTATTTAATAAAATTTTTGATTCCTTGACTTGCTGTTTTGTTTTTGAAAAGACTGCTTTTTGAATACAATTTTGAATGCAGGGGAACAGGAAGTGAGATGTACTTAGCACCTGTTTGAAAAGTGACATTTTTCTAAGACTAGTTATTCAAGTGTTGTTTATTTGGTTTACCTGTAGAGAACTGCAACCTCTCAGAGAACCCCAAAGCCAGATAATTATTGACAGTGTAATTGCGAACATTTTATTTTGAGATCTAAATGGGGTGTTTCTAAACAGCAGTTAGTGAAGGAGAAGGTTTCTTCCCTTGGAAGTTACTGGTTTTTTAGATGAGTTACACATAACTAATTTTGATTAAGAACACAGTACTGCAGTTAAGGTTGTGTGACTTTTTTGGTTTTCTTATATTCCCTTATTTTCATTCTCTCTTTTGATGCTTTTAGGAATTGTTGCTAGTTTGCTGTGAAGTGTTTGGCAAACTTGGTATCAGTTGCTTTAGATTGTATAGATTATATCCATACATCACTGGTTCTAGGATATAATTTATTCTCAGAGAACACTGATTTCAGACTGGGAGAGGCACATTTCCTCTTCAAGTAAAAATAACTTTCAGCTTTTTTATTCATTATACTTTGCTTTGGAAGCTGAAGGTTTTATTCTTATTTTATAATTTTGGATGAAAGGAAGTATGGAAACAAACCCATCTGAGAGTTCTACAGTTCATTGTAATGTATATGTCTTAACTTGTGAATTTTCAACAATAATTCTGCCAGTAGGATCACTAACTCAGGCTTTTTCTGTTCTGTTATTGGCAGCTCTTTTGCCAAGGTTGCAGTCATACCAATAATTAGTGGCTTAAATAATTCTGTCCTAATCCATAGGGTTTTTTTCAAGAATCCATATATTTATTACATGTGAGTATTTCTCTAACATCTTGAACAGTCATTATCTTGTGCAATACTATGGATTAGCTTTGAGTTTGGGCACAAAGTTAATGTGAGTGTATGCTGCTTTCTCAGATGATTATTTCTCTGTGATTGCATATTGAAATCTAGGGAGCTTTGTATTACCTTTTGAGGCTCTGCAACTGTGAATAATGCAATGGCATGTGCCCCTAAATTATTTCTTTCTCATCTGGATGGGTTCCTGTGCTCCCTGAATATTTTCCTTTATGTTTCATACATGCTAGGTATTGTAGTTACCTTGCAGTGTCTACTATAATACCAGACATCAGTGTTTTGGCAGCCAAACCCTGCCTTCTTCTGCCCACCCTCAGAACCAACAGATTTTTTTTCTCTTCTGGAAGTGAGAGAAAAAGATCATTTTGGCTTTCTGATTAATGGCTTTGTGGATCCATAGTTTAGTCAGATTTTCCAGCATGCTACGACTCTCCTGAAGCTCAGCCTTCCATTCCTTTTCCAACCAGAAACAGGGACTATGCTTTAAATTTATTTCTTTGTTTCTATCTCTTTTTCACCTTGTCCCCTCCATGCTATTTATTTGCATTATAGTGACTCCTGAGAATGTACACAGGATCTCAAGTCTCATTAATCAGACATTATACAGAGATGCCTGTTCTAAAACTTAAATCAAGAAGCAGAGAAAACAGAATCAGAAGGCATGGACTATATTCCCAGTTCAAAATTCAGAATTTTTTTCACTTGCTTAAATAGGACAAACACCATAGGAAGTATGATATATTAAAAATGTATAATATATTAAAAATGTATTCTTTTTTACCAGCCTATTCATCCTGACCATCTTTATTTGGAAGTCACTATTAGATATCTTGTGCTTCAATAATAGTAAGTTCTGTAAGCTTTGAATTTTCCTAATGCTTTCTTAATGAGAAAAGCAGGGCTTTTAAAAGAGATCAGAATTTGTATTTCCTTTGATTTAGCACTCTGCTATCTTTCCTCACAATAAGGTATTCTAATATAATTCAAAATGACTGGTACTCAAAATTCTACAGAAGATTTTGGTTTCCAGAGCTACATAGTGTTTCTGTAGAAACACTGCTTTTCTTTCAGTCATTTGCAATACTAGGTTTTCTGTTAGACTAAGTTATTTTATTTCTTGAGAATGAAGCATTCAGCATGTTTTACAGTGTCTTAATTTATTAGTAGCATTGCTTTACGATGAATTAGTTGATTTTTCATTGCTGTTTTGTCACAGAACCACAGAATTGTTTAGTTGGAAGAATCTCCTTAGATCAAGTCCGATCCCACTGTTCAAGCAGAGTGCAAAAAAGCAAATGGAAGTTCATGTTTTTTAATTTGTGCCCATTACCTCTTGTCTTTTCAGTGGGCACAAGTGTGAAAAGTCTGACTGCCTCTTCTTCATTCCCTCTCACTGGGTATTCATATTTATTGACTGATGAGATTTCTCTGAGTCATCTCTTCTCCATGCTGAACAGTCCCATCTTTCTCAGCCTCTCCTGTTATGAAACAAGTTCCATTCCCTTAATCAATTTAGTGGCCCTGCTTTGGACTAACACCTGTAAGTCCATACGTGTCTTGTACTAGGAAGCACTGGACCTCAGTACTTCAGATCTGGCCTCACTAGCCCTCAGTGGACCCTCCACCTTCTGGCAGCACTTTTCCTAATGCAGCCCTAGAAGCTGCTGACTTTTCTTGCCACAACACATTTCCTGCCTCATGGTCAGCGCTGTTGTCTGCTGTGAGCCCCAGGTCCTTGTCTGCCTTGTCAGCTGTGTGTCAGTCGGTCAGCCTCCAGCATGAACTGGTCCACTGCCTTATTCCTCCCCAGGAGAAGGACTTTGCTCTTCCCTCTTCTGAGCTTCAGGAGGTTACTCTCATCCATTGTCTCCAATCTGTTCTGACAGCACACCAATCTGGACTAGCAGCCAGTCCTCCCAGTTCTGTAGTATTTTTGAACTCTTAGAAGGTGCACTCTGTCCCACCACCCAAGTCATTAAAGAAGCATAGGCTCCTGTATTGACTTCTGGATCACAAGACTAGTGACTTGCTTCTTTCAGCTGATCACAACCCTCTGGACCTGGCTGTTTGGCCAGTTTTCAATCCATCCTTCTGTCTGTTTGTATAACCTGTACTTCTTCAGGTTGTTGATGAGAATATTAAGGGAGGCAGTCAGTGTCAACAGCCATATGAAACTTGAGCTAAGCAACATTCACTTCTCTGGCCTCATCCATCAAGTTAGGTTACTCTCAGGCTGGCTAAGCATGACTTCCTCTTTGTAAATCCATGCTGACTAGTCCCAGTCACTTTCTTGTCCTTCATGAGTTTGGAAATGTTTTTCAGGATTATTTGCTTCATCATTTTACTGGGGAGTCAGGTGAGCCTGACTGGCCTCTAATTCTCCAAATCTTTCTCAGTGCTCTTTGTGAAGAAAAGTGTCATTTGCTGTCTAACTGTCTTCAGGAACCTCTTCCCAGCTGCCCTAACCTTTCAGAGATAATCAAGGATAGCCTTGCAGTGACATCAGCTGGCTCCTTCAGTACTTGTGGGGGCAGTCCATCACCCCCATATTTTTCTGTATGTCCAATTTGTTTAATGGCTCCCTCATCTGATTCTCCTCTTCTGAAGGTATGTTTTCCCTCAGGTCTCAGACTTTTCATCTAGCCTGGGATGCCTGGCATTCCTGAAGACTAGCCTTACCAGTAGAGACTGAGGCACTGAGAACTTCACCCTTTCTCAGGTCATTTGTCATCAGTTCCCCATGCCAATTCAGCAGTGGGACCATGTTTTTACTAATTTTTCTTGTGCTGCAAACGTACTTGTGGAAACTTTTCTTGTTGCCCTGGATATCCCTCACCAGATTCAACTCTGGGTTGGCCTTGGCATTCCTAACTCACCCCTGCTTCTACCTCTTGTAAACTTCTTTTTATGTCTGAGTTCTCTCAGGAGTTCCCTTCTCAGTTGTACTGGCCTCCTGTGACCTTTGCTTGATTTCTACGTTGTTGAAGTGGGTCGTTCTTGAGCCTGAAGGAAGTGATCCTTGAATAGCAACCAGCTTTTCTGGACCCCTCTTCCTCTCCCATTGTCTCACATTGTATTCAATGGCTACCACATTTTTAGTACATTTTGAAGCTTTTGATTCAGTTTATTGTCTCCTCTTTCTGATGAACAAATTCTATGTACAAAAAGACTGTTATAATGACTCAAGGATTTTAGAAGTATTTAGAAATTATCACAGTTTACATAATGTTACTATTGCTTTCCTTTGTCCATTGCCAGAAGTGTTAACATGGAAATTCTCTTACGCTGTCCCTTTATACTACATTGACAGTATTCTGACTTTCCATATCACACTGAAGGATGCAACTGGAGAAAACTATAGGAAACAAAAGATGCAGAGCTATATTTGAATTGGAACCTGGTTTTACCACAGTGTGTGTCTTTTTTATGTCTGATTTCTGAAAGACACAGAAAACTGAAAATGTTGGAGTTTGGCACTAATGCTGTGAGATATTTGTTGCATCATAAACTTGTGGTTAGAAAATTTTAGGAAAAAAATGGTTGTGGTAAACTTACCCCTCCAAAGTGTGGAGGGTCTCTGTTAGGGTGTACCTTCTATCACTTTTATTGGAGCTGATCAAGCTACTGTGTGTACAAGAATTCAAAACCAGAGGGAAAAACTAAAGAGAGATGGTTCTATATACTGGTGGGAAGAGGACATGCTTTGATGACAGGAAAATAGTCTTGCATCCTGGTCCTTGTTGCCTCGTAGACTTAAATAACTTTCAAAAACATTGTCATAATTGGTTTACAGAGCCTGCAATGTAAGTACACCCATAAAAAGAAAAGGCAGTCTAATGATAAAGTGCAATCTAAATAGCTGAGGTAGACAAAGGCTTGAAATAAATTCACAGCTAATGAGTATCATGGTTTTCTGGTGCCCACTGGTTTTAACTCCTGTTTTATCCAAAAAGACTGTCTCAATTTCTTTATATTACTTGGGGGAGGCATACAAATGGTAGGTAAATGTGTTTGAATGTGTGGGGAATATTTTTTCATTATTAGTCATTAGTATTCCTAGTCTATAATGCCACCCAGCTGTGATCATAGAAACTAGGATGTTACAGGGTTTGAATATATTGCTTTTACTTCTGCTCAAGAAGCAGATTACAAGGTATGCTTTATTTGCAGGAGAAAGTATGAACAGAGTGCAACGGGAAGGATGAAAACAGGGCATTTGTAGCATTAATAGGCACAGTCTGAGCTTGTAAAGAGATAGAATTTCTTCAAAGGACCCAGGGGCTGTGGCAATCCTTATCATATGGGACACTGTTCTTTAACACAACAGCTATCTTGCTGTCTAAGATAGTTCTTCTTTTCTTTCTTTTCCTTTGAAACATGTAAACTCAAGCCTATAACTTTAGTATGTATTTATATTTTCATTTCACTGAGACTAAAAGGATCAAAATATGTGAGTGCCCTGTTTACTCGTTTGTAGTGGATCAAATTGTATATCATTATATGGGATTCTTCAGCACTGAAGTAGGACTGGAAAGAAAAAATGAACAAATACTTCTGGTGAAATGCATCCTAATCACTGTAAAAATAAGAGGAGTGTAAAACTTGCATCCATTTTGCAATTTTATGAACATACAGACTTAAAAGGGTATAGAGAAAAAATCCATTATCCCTATTTGATAACAAGATAAAGTATTTATTAGATACAAAATAAAGATTTTGCATCTTTATGCAAAAATTATGCATGATTTACAATCTTTCTCTCAATTTTTTAGTTTTGGTGAAGCTGAAAAAAAATAAAAAAGTATTGCTGTAGATTTTACCGCAGCTGCGGAGCAGAAGTTGTCTTACACAGGTTTTTAATATGCAGTACCTATATACAGGCAGCCAAATTATAGAAGTGCATTTGCTGCCTTGCTAGCTGCATTATTTTGTCATGTGCTAAACCAACTATTTTCTGTTACGATTAACTTAAAAAATAATGTCCTTGTGATATCAAATTCCATGAATACAACCTCCATTGTTAGTGGCTCATTTTTGCACACCCTCTTTCAGATCCCTGTCCTTGATCAAGTGCTATTTTCTATGAGTCTTTGAGACACTTTGAGAGACTAAATTTGAAAACTTATCCACACCTCCTATTAAGTTTGTTGCATGGCAAGCTGATTTCCTTTTCCAAATTAACTGTATATTGACTCTGAGATTAGGAGCTCTTATGTTGTGTTATGTCAAGATCTCCAGCACAGGCAAATGAGTCACTCTGGTTCAGACTCTGTCCAATGCAATATAAAGAGTAATTCTTCAAGGAGCTGTGAGGTTTGAAAGTGGATGCAAATGGTAACCGTGAGCAGAGTTTTTCCAGATGAACACTGATCCTTTTTATTTACATTTGTGATGATTTCACCTGAAAATTCAGTTAAATGTTGCAGGAAATGGGTGCAGGTAGATTTCTAGATCACACGCTTCTGTGTTCCTCAAATTTAATTTCTTAACAACAGAATATAAGTTTGTAATTGACAAAGGATTGAAGGCAACCTTTTTGTTTCTGGTGATCTGCTTTTCACTGTGGATATTAGGGCAGTATATCCTCAGCAGGCTGAATGCATCTGTGTCAAGGACTGCTCTGGAAATACAGTGAAAATCAGAAAAGGGGGCAAAAGAGAATAGTTACAGTGAATAGTTATAGTGAATTCAGAAACACAACATACAGGAACCATGCTGAGTGTTTCATAGCATTTTCTGTACACGTAAATTTATAAAGTTCTTTGACTTGTACTTGTGCAAGTGCTGCACAGCAAGAGGCATTCCATTCCTTCACTGCCATTGATAAATGAGTTGAATTATTAGGACTGAAGACAGAAAGAAACAGAAAGAACTTGGTGTGATTATCAAATCAATCAGTAGCTAGTTTTAGGACAAATAACAGCGTGGTCTTTCAAATATGCCAAAGTAAACAGCTTGCATTAGAAGCACCAAGGAGAAAGTGAAAGCTGCATCCATACAGTGCCATTTGAGGTTTCTTTTCAGAATATTATTTTTCAGAATATTACTGCCCTTCAAACACTGTGACCATACTCACTGTTCAGGGATGAATTGTGAATGCACCAGAGGGCAGATGATATTGGATATGAAAAAAATGTGAACTCCTGAAAAGAAGTACTATCAGTGAAGTTCTGTTTCAACAGGGACTTTTAAGGATTCAAGGGTCTGTTTATGCCCTTAAGGAGATCACAGTATCCAAATACCAAGCTGGTTATGAAGACCTGGGAGAGCATGGACCTCTGGTAATAAAAATCACAATATAGGGTGGAAGGAATTTACAAATGTGTTACAGGTTCTGTGTCTGCTTTGGTATAAGCCTTCCTGCCTGGAGACGAGAAACAGAATTCTCCCTTTGCTCCAGGATGCACTGCCTTTTCCAGACTGGTATGTTCATATTTTGGAGAAGACAGCATTTGTTTGAAATTGCATATAATCAGTTGCTTGCCTACCTATCACCAAAAGTCCATTCATTGTCTCCATTTCCCCCCCGGTAGTAAATTTGGTATAAAATCTTTCCTATGGTTAGTTTGCATTTCCTCTCGTGTACTAGTCATATCCATTGTTTCTCCTTTTTTTTTTTTTTTAATAAGAACAGGTTCAGTTATTTGCTATATGTTGCTGGAGTGCCTTAAGAAGATGAACTGAGGTGCTGCAGTGTTCTTGCAGTACAACTAATAAGTAATAATAGTGTTGGTAGTAATAGAAGGACTTCTTTGTTTAATAAATCTAGAAGGGAATTGGTTTGGCTGACTTAAGAGTGGAGTGAATGCTGCCTGACATTTTCCAGGGAGACATTAATCATACTGTCTTCCTGGAAAAAGTAAGCAAAATAAGAGAAAAAAGAGAACTATAGACTTGTTAGTGCCCTTGGGGCAGGGAGAATATATAGATCTTACTGTGAAAAGATATGGGAGACTAGAGTGCACAGAGATGTTAAAGGGCTATTAGATATAAGAGGCTGTCACAACAATGAACTGTTATGGGCACCTCAATAACAAAAACCATTGTGAAGAATTCAGAAATAAAAAACAAACACCTTTGTGTTCTTAAAGATACAGTTTTATTTGAAAAATATCACAGAACTAACTCACTTCTCTTGTTTGATTTGTTACATTTTTTTCGCAAAGGAATATATGGATTCAGTTTTATAATAATGGTTTTCTGTTGAAAGCTTTTCTCTGAAGGAAGTTTAAGACATTTGAGAACTATCTGCTTAATCATATTAACTGGGCCTCTGAGAAGCAGTGCAGAGATGGCTAAATGAGCACTCAGTGAAAGCCACCAAGCTATTAATATAACTCTATACAACTACTTTGCACAGTAATTCAGAAGAAGCAAAGCAGAGCTGGACAAAACCTTTTGCATGTACTCTGCTAGGTGAACCATTCATTTGAGGAACCAGAATCTGTTCCCATCTGCTGTAGATCTGTTTCTATCTGCAGTAATCAGAATGAATGTAATAGGTTGAAGCATAAAGGTTCAAGTGTCAGCAAGACACATAGGGGCACATGGAGGACAGGGGGGAACCCTGAGTAAACTAGTGGCTGTCTACAATGGAGTGGCTGTATCAGTGGATGAGGGAAGAGCTACTGGTGTAATCTATCTGGACTTCTGCTCAGCCTCTGACATGGTCCCCCACAACATCCTTCTGTCAAAATTAGAGAGATATGGATTTGATGGATGGACTATTCAGGGAGTAAGGAATGGGTTGGATGGTCACATCCAGAGGGTAAGTGGAGAATGTCTCAGTGTCTGGATGGAGATCAGTGGTGAGTGGTGTCCCTCAGGGCTCTGTGTTGGGCCCAGTGCAATTTAATGTCTTTATTGATAACACAGATGGTGCACCCTCATGAGTGCACCCTCAGGAATTTTTCAGACATCAAGCTGAGTGGTGCAGCTGACACACCTGAGAAACAAGATGCCATCCAGAGAGACCTGGACAAGCTCAAGAAGTATGCCCACGGGAATCTCATGAGAGGCCAAGTACAAAGTGCTACATCTGGTTTGAGGCAAGCCTTAGTATCAATATAGGCTGGGGGATGACCAGTTCAGGAGCAGCACTATAGAGAAGGACTTGGGGCTACTGGTAGATGAAAAGCAGGACATGACCTGGCAATGTGTGCTTGGATCCCAGAAAAACGAGTGTATCCTGGGCTGTGTCAAAGCAGTGTGGCCAGCAGGCTGAGGAAAATGACTCTGCCCCTCTACTCCACTCTGATAAAACTCCACCTGCAGTGTTGTGTCCAGCTCTGGGGTCCTTAGTATGGGAAAGACATGGACCTGTTGGGGCAGGTGGATAGGAGGGACATGAAGATGACCAGAGGGTGAAGCACTTCTCATATGAAGGTAGGGTGAGAGAGCTTAGGGTTGTTCAGTCTGAAGAAGGCTTCAGTGGGAGCTCATTGAAGCATTTCAGTACTTAAAAGGAGAAAGATGGAGAGAGACTTCTTAATAGGATCTGTAGAAAGTGATAGGACAAGGGGTAATGTTTATAAACTGCAAGAGGTCAGGTCAGAGTAGGTAAAAGAAAGCAACCTTTTACGAGAGCTGTGAAACATTGGAAAAGCTTGCCCAGATTGGAGCTGATGACCCATCCCTGGAAACATTCAAGGTGAGATTGGACACATTGGAAACATTCAAGGTGAGATTTCTCAGGGTTCTGAGAAATCTGGTGTAATGGAAGATGTCGTGAGTTGGTATATACTCATTGCTAGGTTAATTTGGAACTGGAGTTCTCAAAGCATTTAGAAATGTCTAAGAATCACTCCAGAATGACAAGGTAAAATTTGAGCTATTGAATGTCAATTAGAAGTAAGGCATTTATTATTTTTTTAGTTTCTGTGCTATAATAGCTATGGATGAAGCCTAGAAACAGTAATTCAGGAACCTAATATAGTTTTAAAACTCTTCAAGAGACAAAAATATATTGAAGACAACTGAATGTAAGCTTAGCAAAGACTGATTCACTGGGATTCACCAAAATGAAATCTTGATTAAGTGCACCCTCAGTCAGTTCAGAGACAGTGGCAGAGTTGATCTGCTGGAGGACTGGAAGGCTCAGCAGAGGGATCTGCACAGGCTGGATTGATGGGCTGAGGCCAATTATATGAGGCTCAACAAGGCCAGGTACTGGGTCCTGCACTTGGGTCACAATAACTGCAGGCAGTGCTACGTGTTTGGGTCAGAATGGCTGGAAAACTGCCTGGTGGAAAAGTATTGGGTGGTGGTCAACAGTGGCTCAGCATGAGTCAGTGTTTGTTGTCTAGGTGGCCAGGAAGGCCCATGGCATCTTGGCCTGGATCAGCAATGGTGTGGCCAGCAGGAGCAGGGCAGTGACCGTCCCCCTGTACTGGCACTGCTGAGGCCACAGCTCCAATCCTGTGTTCAGTTCTGGGCCCCTCACTGCAAGAAAGACATTGAGGGGCTGGAGCATGTCCAGAGAAGGGAACGGAGCTGGGGAAGGGTCTGGAGCACAAGTTCAATTAGGAGTGGGGGGTGTTTAATCAGGAGAAAGGGAGGCTCAGGTGGGACTTTATTGCCCTCTACAATTGCCTGAAAGGAGGTTGTAGAACGGTTGGGGTCAGTCTCTTCTCCCAGTTGACAAACAGGATGAGAAGAAATGGCCTCAAGCAGTAGTAGGGGACTTTTAGATTAAATGTTAGGAAAAATGCCTTCAGTGAAAGGGTTGTCAGGCACTGGAACAGGCTGCCTGGGAATGTAGTAGAATCACCATCGCTGGAGGTATGTAAGATGTGTAGATGGGATGTTTAGGGACATGGTTCATGGTGAACTTAGAGTGTTGGGTTAATGGGTAGACTCGATCTTTTCCAACCTAAATGAAGCTGTAAGGGGCAAATGAAGTAATTACATTACTGAAAGATGGTATTATCACAATGAGGTTTCTGCATTGCTACTTTTGTCTAATAGCTATTCTATTATGGTACTGCACAAGTAATACAATTTCCACATGCAGTTTAGAAAGCAGAATATCTTGCAGCTGACCTTTAACCACTTGCATTGAGTCTGTTCTCCCTAGTGAAGTATTCCACTTTCAGCTTCAGTGAATTGGATGTTCTGGAAGCTCGATCCGTTCAGATGCTCTAATGGAATACCAAATTTGTATGTTAAAATTGAGAGAAAGAGCAAATGGCAGCAGAGGTAGAAATGCCACACCTGATGGTCCAGATTCTCATTTTATTTCCATCAGTTATTGCAATGTAGTGGAATTACTTCTGCACGATTCTGCCATAAATAAGCAATCATGACATTATCATAGTTGGAGAGGAAGCACTATCTAGTAAGTAGAAAAGAAGAATGATTTAATTTGCTCTAATGATAACCACTTACTTTCTGCATGATCTGAAGAAAGTGACTTATTCTTTGTCATTGAATTTTCTTATGATTTAAGTAGGTCACACTAACACTTTGCTATCTTGTTGGATTGTTGTGAGGATAATTACAGTTTCTCAAGTATTTTGGTATTTCCAGGTAAAAAGAGTAAATACATATAACTACATAATTTTTCTAGTGGATTAAAAAAAAGAAGTTGCAATTGGCAGAAGTTTATTTATAATTTCAATGGTTGGCGTAATGAGCCCTTTACATCAAATCTTGTTATATGAAACTTGTGATTGAGTGTATATATTAGATCTTACCGTCTTAAAAGGGATTGGATTAATGTGGTTCAAGAAAAGAATGATTAATTTTTGTTAATTGGATGGGAATGATGGAACAATTCTTCTAGCATGTGGAGAATCCTGCATTATTGTAGCTATAATTATAATTATGAATTCATAATGATAAAATGTACACTTGAAGGGTACAGAAAAAACATCTGTAAGTCAGCTCTTAATTTCTACTCTTCTGCCTTCTTGGTCTTTTTCCTTTCCACATTTTAAAGAACCTAGAAAGCTACTTATATTTAGAATTGAATGCTGTATTTTTTTTCTGTTACCAGTAATATAAGGAATATCCCTTCCATAAGTCTGCTTTTTCCCTAACAAACCTTCAATGATAGGGTTTGTGAGGGCCATGTTAAAGGGCTATTGTAAAACCATGTCAAATTACATTTACTAAGTATCTAACCTAAATGAGCCTTCTTGCAGCCTAATCCTGTGACTTCTCATCCTGTCCATCAGAGGAATGCAGAATAAGTTAGTCTTTTCTGCTTTTTGGCAACATTTTATGAAAGAACATCCAAATATGGTGTCTTTTCCTCCATTTAGTCTAAACAATCCTGATTCTTTTAACTTCCCCCAGCAGGTCATATTAACATTTGCTACTGCTCTCTCTTTGACTGACTCTGCTCAAATTACTCCTCTGGGGGCACTGCTTGGGATTCCAGTCTTCTTTTGAGACAAATATACATCTCAGGAGGGAAATAAAAGGACCGCCAGTACCATAAGAAAAATTGGCATACCGACAAATACCTACTTCCAACCCCCAAATTACATTGATTAACAAAGCCTGAATGAGAATATAATAATATAATGATATAATGAGAATATAAGACCCCAGGTTATGCAAGATTAGCATTTTTTGTATTCTTAATAGTAGTTCTTAGCAGCTGCTAAATCCTAGTAGTTCTAAAAAGTATGATTTGGGATAAAACCCCCCTGTAGATTTAATTGATCCTTTTGTTAGTTATTGGTTTTGTGCCTTGGCATGCTGCTTTCTCTTTAGCTCTAGGGATTAGAAACTTAATTTAGCTTCTCATGAAGCCTGGAATTACTACATTATTACTGTATTCGAAGAATCTAGAACTATTAGAATATCACTAAATGTCACAAAAATTATGACTAAATTTAGAAAATTGGTGACATTAGTAATTTCCTTCAATAATATCAATCTGACAGCCATTGATTTCTAAAATAAGTCCATTTGTATATAATTTTTGGTAATCTACAGAAATGTTTTAAACTCAACTAAGCTTTCTCTCAGACTTTCAGACATGATTTCTTTGCCTTTTTTATTTTATTCAGAATTTTTGCCAACTTTATGACTTTCTTCAGGCTGCTGAGTTTCAGGTTGAAGGAGCCTACTTATACAATGGAGAAGACAAAAGATAAAACATGATGAACATTTATTTCTATGTGCAGATTTCTCTGCATATGTAGTTTCATAAATCAGAAATATGTTTATAACTTCTATAGGTAGTTTTCCAATGGGAGGCATTCTAAAATAACGAATTATCATTGAGATTGCTTTCTGTAGTATTTTCTATTTACTATTAATCTGTTTATGATTCTGAGAGATTTTTTCCAAAGTCTATTAAAATACATGGCAGGCTTCCACAGGTTTTGGATCCATCCTTAAATAACTAATAACATTGAGAATATATTTTCACTTGAAAGCATAAGGTTGGCATAGTATTTTTGTTTCTCATATGGGTAAAGCTGTTGCCTGAGAGTTGTGGTTTGTCTGAGCCGGCTCAATTTTAATAGAAAAATTAACTTATATCTCCTCCAAGAGTGCTACTTTTCCATTGCTCAGTACTTGTGAAAATCTGTCTTGATTTACAATATATTAATTGTCAGGAAAATACAGAGAATTTACTGTGTTTCTGTCAAGGCAGAATTTGTCCCGCTGTCCTAAAGTTTATTTATGTTATACTAAAGACCAGTTTCATTCAGGAATGGAAATCCATACGTGCAATTTTTAGAAAACAGTGCTAATTTGCTCACAGCTTGACAATAATTTTGCATTTTGAATACCTTCTAGGCTCTAAAGCCCAGCTGTAGAACATCAGTAATTTTTGTAATATATAGAGAAACTTCTACTCTACAGAGCATGGTCTCCAGTTGCAGAGTATTTGCCACAGAGGCAATAATGATAACTTCAGAAATGTTTGTTTTCATTACACAGAATGCAAAAGCACATTTGAAATCAGTGGGATGAGATGTCTATAGGCTGTTCTGAAAAGCCTTTAAAGTACTCTAGCTGCAAATTTGCATATGTAAAAACCTTGAAAATCTTGCAGCATGGCATCAAACAAATGTGAAAACTCTAGTGAGCTGTGAGATGCTTACTGAGATGTATAGTAACATCTGTTAGAGCATAGTATCTAGTTCATAGCTTGCTGAAAAAGCAAATTCTGCATCTTAAAAAATAGTTTGGAGAAGGGAGATGAGTAATTAATACTCCAGAACTTTTAATGGAGTAAAAGTCCCTTAATATTTAGCTACAGATATACTCCAGGGATCTAGAGGTCTCCTGTTCCACAATATCCTGCTTAGTGACCTGTAGAAGAGTCTGTGAGTTTTGCAGTTGGAGCTCTAACAGGTTCTTTTGTTTGGGACAGGATGAAGCTCTTAAGAACCAAAATGTGGAGGTAACTAATCAAGTGCTCTTTCATTAGTTAGCCAATGATTTTCTGAAGAAATAGTGAATTTAGCTGTCGTGTCTAATCCTCTGTAATCACAGAGCTCAAAAGCTGAGGAATCTGAAATTTTTCTAGGTCCTGTGGTGGCTGCTGAGGAAGCAAGCAAGTTGGCATGGAACCAGGCAAATAACCATCAAAAAAGTAATGTTAGTGAAAGAGTCATGTGTAACGATTTGTTACAGAAAATTTTGGACCAGCTCACATGTCATTTTACAGATACTTGGTATGAGTGAAAAGCACAATCAAAAATAGTCTGCTTGTGCTAATGTGTAACATTGCGTGGTATTAGAAATTCAGTTGTTCCAATTTGATCATGAAAGAGAAGAAAGGCTATATAGAAATGTATTTCTGATCCATCTCATCTTGTTGTCTAAGATATTATGCTTATGTGGTAACTGAGAAAACCATGTTCTGCTGCTCTCCAGGTATACAATAGAATAATTATGAAAGCTTAAATCATAAAATTAAAAAAAAACCCAAGACTCTTTGAAGTAAATGTCTTCAAGATGTTTGGAAATACTTCAAGCTACTTGAATTATTTTCATGGTGTTCAAACAGTCCGTAATCAAAAATATTAACAGCTATATTTAAATACCTTGAAAAGAGCAGACATCAACAAGAGGTTCTAGGTAATATATGATTATTTAATCAACTGGTGAAAGCCAGGGCAAGGACCTTGTGAAAAAAACAATAGGGCAAACAGATGAATTAGTAATTTAAACTGAGCAAGTCACACTGTGTCCTAACCTTAATATATTCCTAACCTTAATGTTTAGAAAAGTCTTGGGGCTGATCTTCTTTTAAGTGATGAAATTTTGGCATACAATTTAAAAAAAGTATTCTGCATTTACTTAAAGGTAGTTCTCTTTGGCACGTATTTTTAACCTGAGTGGAACTGCCCTTCATTGTCCATAGGGCCACAAGAGACCCACATGTTTTTATTCGATTTTTAAGGCCAGGTGAACTTAATCCTATCTTTAAGAAAGAGAAACTTAAAAGTAGGATTGCAGTTGTTTTTATTTGCCAAGTTATGAATATTTTTCATTGCTGGTTTTTGAATAAGTAGGAGGTCTGTTTTCTCTAAGATGTATTATACCTACACACACACAATTCCACCAAAATCACCTTTAAATTGAGTTGCAAACAACAGATAATTAGAGAGGTTTTTTCTTGTTTGTACTTCAAAGCTATCTTCATTTCTCCATTGTGGACAAATTTTTAAAGTGAACTTCATATTACATATGATGAGTTAAACCAGATGTTAAGCACAGTTCCAGTTATCAAACAATCATGCAAATGTTGGCGAGTAACCAGTTTCTAGGTGTGTTTCCCAAAAGAAAAGAGAGCTTTGATATTATTAGGAGGTGTCTGAAGTTTGTGACACTGCTACACTTCCATCTGTTCCCGAACTGATGGTGGCACGTGCATCTATCCATCTGCCACTTCATAACACCCTGAAGTTGAGAACCATAAATCATTCTAGTGCTTCAGCAGTGACAGGTGGAGGATAACAGATGCAGTCTCCAATATATTAAGAGAATGCCATGATTTATTTGAATTAAGGCAGTCTGAGGTTAGCAATCTGCTTGAAACTAGATAACCATATGGTACATGGCTGCTAGATGAGAATATTTGCTGGTAATAATGTACTGTATTAAAATGCAAGCTCCAATATTTAGCCTTGGAAAGTGTCTCTTGACACCTATGTCAGCTCCTTGAGATGCCTGATGACTACATTATGTGAGCTGAAGTGCAGAATGTCACTAATCTTGTGACAGCAACCTTGGCAACTGGATGCAGGTTTCCAGTAGAATAAAGTGTTCAAACATTCAAATTTCCTCAATGGACTCTAAGTTTGGCATATACCTAACAACCTGACTGAGGGAGGGTCCACAGGATGTTTTCTGATAAAGCATTAATCGTTGTTTATTGACAACTTCTCACTTGTTAGTTTAGTAAAGATAATCATGCTCAACATATGGGCAAAGGCAGGATAGCTCTGTGATTAAGAATGTAGAAGTAAAAATTACCAGAGCTGAGGTACACACACAAATTTCACTGAAATTGGTAAGTTCAGGTCAGGGACAGAGTGTGATCTTTACAGATTCCTCTGTAAAGAAGCCTGAGAATGCACAAAGCTATTGGTGTAACAGCAGTGTATCCCCACAGACCTCAAGTCAGGGAAAGTATAAAAACCCAGGGATGTTATTTATGGATGGTTCTTTGTGTAACTACAGGCCCATTATTCTGATCCCAAAGGTATGAGAAGTTTAAGAAAATACTGTCAGGGAACAAGCAGAGCTGGCAGTTGTGGAGGAGCTGGCAGGGGTGGGTGGAAGCCTCAGGCAAGGCTGATCAGGCAATTAAGTACGAGTGCCCTCTGGGCCCTGACACATTATTTCCATGGAAAAATAAACCAAAGACAATTAAAAAATGGAGAATGAGATAAATTGCAGCTTGGGTTTACTGAATGTGAATCGCATTTGAATAGCCTGACATCCTTCTTTGCTAACTTATTTTCTAGACAAAAGAAATGGCATCGATGTCATCTGTCTGGCCTACCAGCCGTATGGGAAATTGGAAAAGATGCAAATTAGTGGAAGAAATTTCAGGTGAATAGGAATTAGATAGAGGAGAGACAGCCTTTGAAAGGGAATGCACTATACAGCAGAAAGTCAGAAGTGGAGTTCCTCAAGGAGTAGTCCAGTGATGTCTTAACTATTTCCACTCTTTTAGGATTAAATGTGAAAACATGCTGAGAAAACTTGCTTATGACATTATGTTATGGGACATGATTAATTTAGAAGAAGTTCCGGCTATCACACAAGCAATAAATAGATGATCTTCAGATTCAAAGTACTTGAAATGGAAAAAAAATCCACATATATGGAAAAAATGTCAAATCATGAATTTAAGAAATAATAAAAAAGAATTTCCGGAGTCACTGAACAAGATGGCTTGAAAAAAAAACTGAGAAGATAGATTTCAGCAGACTATTTTTTCACAAAAATATAATGAGGAGCCAAAGAAATGCAAGTACAAAACTGTACAAATAATGCCAGGGCATTGCAGTTACAGTAGGTTTAGTAGAAAAACAGATACCACATTAAGATACCATTGTGCAGGGTAGTATCCTAACAGCGGAGGGACTGCTCATCCAGGAGTGTCTCCCTCTCATTTATAGTGGAAAATTAGATGTCTGAATTAGATTCCTACTTTCTATATGGATAAATCAGGTGAAATAAGTCACACTTCTATTAATTAGTTGTGAATGGGGGATTTTTCATTTGAACAGATTGTATAAAAGAATAGCAGAAGAACCTGACCAGTCACCTCTCCATGCATTTTCCAGGAGTCTCCTTTCTCCTTTGTCACCAAGTTCCTAGACTTAGTGAAATTAAATAAGCTGACCTCACAATGGTCTAATTTTAGGACCTATTTGTTCATAAAGATTAAATTGCCGATAAGCTCAATCTAACAAAAACACCCATACTTATCTAAGTCTCTTCTCAACTTTAGAGTCAAGGTATTTTGCAGATAACTGTAAGAACCTTGTATCAATGCTCTGTTTACCACAGATAATGAAACTAAGGCCCAAAGATGGCATATCTTGCCAAAAAACATGGAAAAGGGAGTCATGGACAGGAACAGATCCCAGCAGACTTGAATCTCTGTGTACTGCCTTGTCTACTGGTGTCTACTGCCTCCCACAAATGAGTACCTAAACAATTTTCAGAGATGACCTGTAGTACTCCTGAGACAGTAACTATCCAGCAGGAATTCTGCCAGGCTGTTAGAGAGAAGAGAGAGAGGCAGAGAGCACAGTTCTTTGAAAGAGGTGTTTGGCTGAGTGAATAACATACAGAACTTTGTGGACTTTTGTGAGTTTTTTTTTATGCAGAAAGAACAGACAAGAAGAAGCGAGATATTTTAGGCTTGTTAGGTATTCATTCGTATTAATTCATAGGAAATTGTTACAAAGCTTCAAAGTGGAAACCCTATACACCCCAAGCAACCACAATAAATCACTGAAGTGACTCATTACCCACTTGTTTTATCCAACAGCATCCGCACTGATGTTTTACAGAGAGTGTGTCTGTATATGACTGATGATATAAAAAACCTGAAGGACATCAGCTCTGGCAGGAATGGCCATTTTCAAGGAAGGATTAAAAGATCCACAAATTTAAGAAAGGGAAAAGGAAATGGGAAGGGAAAAAAAGAAAAGAGGAATGGAATATGAGAAAGAAAAAAGGGAAGGGGGTACAGAAAAGGGAGTCTTCCATGGCAGCTAGCTGGGAGGTGAAGTGGTTGTTCTGGTACTGGTGGTAGCAGTGGGCAAAGACTCCCTGAGAGTCTTTGTCTCTGGTGCTCTATCTGGTTTTCTCTCCCAGATATTCTTTCTGCAATAACTACCTGGTTTCACCTTGATGCACTCCACCTCTTTTTTAATCATCCTTATTTCTTGTGCTAATCATACTGCTCAGAGCATGGTTTGATTACACACACATTGCCCACGCTAATGGTCTCCTCAGCTTTTTGCAAATGTATCACTTGGTAATGCTGGTTGGCTACCTAAATCACTGCTATCTCCTATTGGCAGCTACTAGGCAATTCATGTTCCCTCACATAATGTTATACATCAAAAGCCATAAAACAAAGGGTGAAGAGGAAGAGAAAAACAAAAAAAGTGGTTCACACAGTGGTAGCAATTACTTCTCATAAGAAATCCAATGCAATGGTCATGGCTGTGGTCCAGAGCACGGAGTGCAAAGCTGGGAGGACGACAGCATGTTGAATAGAAGGGTACAAAACTCTGCCGCAGCACCCTTGAGGTATTAGGGTGCACAGTTGCACAGGAAGGTGACTGTCAGATTGCAGTGGAAAAAGCGAGGGAAAAGCAGCAGAGGTAAAAACAGAAAACTCTTGGCATTTCACAAGTTGCAGACTGACTCCTCTGATTGGGCTGTGGCACAAGGCGATAAAATCCCCACTGATCTTCCAGAGAAGCAGCTAATTGCTGCAACTGGAGAGAGATATGGAATGCTTTCCATAACGCCAAAGCCTGAGCAGCAAGAGAGGATTCCCAAACAGCACCCTCTCTGCCTGTTACCCTTCCCATCTGTCTGACTTTTGGAAAACCATTCATTCTCCCTCAGTCTCCCTAAGAGGCACTTACATTTTCTTCCCTAGCTCATGGAAGATCTTTTCAAAACTTAATGGCTAAGGCATTGTTTCTCTCAAAGATGCCCTTGTCTCCTTCTGTGTCTTGTGGTGGGACTAGACCAGGGGTTACAATCTGAAGTCACTGTTGCTGTTTATGTCCTGGCAGTGTTGTGCAAGCTATGGGATTGATGGGAAATCCATAGTTTGGAATGAAGAATTTGGTAAAATTAAAAGAACCAGGGCCTAGTCATATTCTCACTTTTATTACATGCTGGTAGCAGTACAGCTGTGATTCTGTGCATGTATGCCAAGTTCACAGCTTCCAAGTAGGTCACACAGAGGGCAGCAACAAGTCAGAGTCTCTGGTATATGATTACAAACTCTTTTAAGACATGCAAGTAGGCACATATAGAAGAAGAACATTGTTCTTTTAATACTTGAGGAAACAAAGCAGATCATGGTGTGAATGATAAGCAGTTTGGCTTTGCACAGGTGTCATCTGGTATTCATAGATTCACAGAATTTCAGGCCAGAAAGAAGTCTTAAATCATTTTTATTGACTCACTGCCTTTTAGAGGTTAATACATTTCATCCAGTGAAGTGAGCAATTTCTTCTTTCAGGCTACAATGAATGCCATTGAAATTCCTCTGCCCACTGTAGTTTGAGATGCTGCTATAGCTATTTTTCTTCCTTAAGTTTCTTAAAAATCCTTCTGTTTATAATTCCTGGAGGAAACTAAAAGCCATGGTGAAATATGCTTGACCTTTTGATCGTTAGGCCAGTTGGGCGTTTTTTTAGCTCTCACAAGTGTTTCATTTTCTCTTGTTAGGACAATGTTTTGCACTAACATAGTGGTCATTAAATTTCTGTAATTGTTTTTAATTAGAACACAGAAACGTGTTACTGGCTCTGACTTCACATACCATGGGATTCTACATAACATTTGAATCTCAGAGGCATCCCATTAGCCATCAACATTTTGGCTCGGCTTAATTGTGGTCAGCTTTGGAGACAGAATATAAAAGTGATCATCAAATATTCTTCTGTCTTCAGTCAAGATGAGTAATGAGGCACTCCTTTGCTGTCCATTCATTTTACAGTTACTGCTGACCCCAAATGGTTCTTTCATTGTTGCACAGCAATGCACAAAGTGCCTGACTTTGGAAAGGGTCCAATTTCCCTGAAATAATGACAAGCAGCAGAGAATTAACATTCAGTGCCTTTTTCCTAAGGTATCTTTTTTTTTTTTAACATCTCTACTAATAACTGTTGTCCTGTTGTGTTCCTGCACCATGTAAACCTGGATTTTTGTCTGTCTTGCAGCATTTTCACAATCATTGCATTAATAAGACTGCTTAGTGTTATTGTAAGGACATTTATTAGGAGGCAACTTCCTTTGTCTCCCAGGAGAACATAAATTCCTATATACACCTTATTGACGTTTGTTACCACCAGCCTTTTGATGTTACATAGTGATATGTGGACAGTACGATTCAAGTTAGTGCACTGTGAGCTGCAGGGGGGCAAAACAAAATTGTAAAAACTGGTGGCACGATTGGACTTAAAGGGTCACACTTTACCTTGGAGGCCATTAACACATGGGATACTGCATGGGTCTGTCCTGGGACCTGTCCCATTTAGTGTCTTCACCAATAGTCTGGAAAGGAGAGTGTGCCCTCTTGTCAGATTTGCAGAGGCCACCAAACCAGGAGGAAATGGCAAACACGAAAAAACATTTTTGAAGAAAAATACAGGGCAGGAGAATATGAGGTTGTTTTGAAACTCTAAAATACCCTCAATGAGAGAGACTCAGCCAAAGGGAAAGTTATAATGAGACAGATAGGGGGTGTGTGCATGTGTGTTTCTATTTGTAGATTGTATGACTGCATATCAGAAAAGTTTGTATGGATTCATCTACCTTGTACTTGTGAGCTACCTGGTGCACAAAGCTACAATGAAGCTACTAGTAATTTCAGTTGCTTATGTGCTTTCTGAGATTCTAATCTCTGAAGTATTTGAGAGCACCTTAGTAAAAGATACTTTGAAAAAAAGCACATCTTACTACATGCAAAGACCTACTGCATATTTTAGAGCAATTAAGGAATGAATACTCTATCGTTTCATGGTCTGAGCTATCTCTGATGTGTGCTACCCAGTCAAAAGTAAATGGATGTTATTAAAATTGCAAGGTTAGCACTGCACAATCCTATGTCAGACTTCTTGTCCATCTGCATTGTTACATGTTTTTTGATTATCACATGCATCAAATACTTTTTCTTTATCTGCAGGCTGTCTTTTATCATCAGCTTTTCCCTCATTCAGTGAATGACCAGTATTCTTTATTGCTGTAAAACTTTAAAGCCTATCCTGAAAAAAAAATATTATTTTTCTTTTGCAACTTTCCATGTAGTTTTTATAACCAGAATATCCAGGCATATATTTACTTTGACAGAATTCTTTAGGGTGGAGGAGAGATAATCTCATTTTAAAGAATGAGAATTGAGAAACAGAAATGAAACATTTTCCTGGTGAAATAAGGAACCCAGGTGGGACTTCCTGAACACTCATCTAGCAGCCACTTCTGCATCAGTACAACACCCCACTTCAGAGAAAATCCTCAGGATCAGCTTCCCAGTTGCAGTTCCAACAGGTGACTTACTTTAGTTTGAAAGCAAATCCCAGCCTCACTGGGGAAATGTCCGGTCTAAGTGGCTGGCACTGCACTGGGAGCACAAGGGTAGAGGCAAGAGTAGACTACTGCAGTGCAAGGCAGGGGTGGACTTCCTTCATCCTGAGCCCACCATTTCTCTTGGCACCTTCCGTAATAACAGTGGCCTACACTCTTTCTCCACACTTACCTGCCTCTCACTATTTCTCTTACAGTAGCATCTCGCTGTGGTACAAATGCTTATGGCTCCACTGTTTTTCTCTACCCTCATTTTTCTTCCTCATCTTCTCTCCCTTCGTGCAGTAGCATGCACAACTTGAAGAGCTGTGCCCAGTACTTCAGGAGTGTGTTTTGTGTCTCACTGGGCACATTTCCAACTGTTTGTAGCTGTAACTGGGGCCACAGATTGAAGTGAGCTCTCAGTGTGACACTTCAGGCCCTGACTAATATTTAATTAACATAGTCCTTATGAGTCATCGCATAATGTTTCTTTTGCAACCTTACCCTGATTTTTGGTGTGTGATTCATGTAGCCCTTTGTGACATTTATCACCCCCTTCACCATCATGTATAATAAACTCCCAGTTACAGAATTATGCCATTCCAGTAATGAAATCAGGAGCTGTTGACAGAAAAAATACTATTTTGACAATATTGACTATTTGCATTTTTTAATGCAGCTGGAAATCAGAAGATATGAGCTGTATTTTTATTAATGTGTATGAACTTCTAGCAAGCAATCCATGAATCAAGGCTTGGAGAACTAATTTAACTTTTAAACACAGTGTAGCATTACCATCTTTTTCTTTGAGAAGACTTCCTATGTCTCTAAAAGTGGCAAAAACAATTACTCTTTTGAGTTGCAATTAATGAAAAAGGTATTACAGGTGTTACAAAACCAGGAATTTCCTCTTTGTAGTCTGACTCCTTTTGCAGTGATCCAGACGTTGGCTCTTCAATTCCACTGACAGTGATTTCAACATGCTATTTATGAATCACAGAGCAGATTTTCAAGTAGTTTTTCAAGGCTACATATTCAAGTGAGACCAACAGCTGTCACCATGATGCTTAAGAACCTAGCTAAAGGACTGAGGCTTCAAAAAAAACCCTTAATCGGTTTAATTTTCTCTCAGTTCATTGCAGAAGAGAAAGTGGAGTAGTGCTGCCAGCCCATTCCTTAAAGGATGCAATGAAATCAGCATTGAATGGGGAGAGCTGGGTTTGAGGAGCAGCTTCAAGCCGTTGCTGTGCTAAATGTTTATGCAAAGTGAAAGGAACTATAAAATATTGGTGTTTGATGGGCTTTAAGCCATTGAGTAAATGTCTATATTAAATTATGTTGATTTCTCCACTCTCCCTTTCTTGGCAGAAGACATTAGCAAATGCCTTCTGCTTATTTACTGACACTTCTGTTTTCAACGTATCTGAATCCCTTCATAAGACAAAAAGAAATAAAGGAGACTGGTATGGCACAGTAAACAGTTTGATGGGTCAAGCTATCATAAACTTACCAATAGGGAAATAAAACAGATAATATCTGGGTTGTTAAAGCTTCCCAGATGGGCAGCTGTTCACTTTTCAGTAGGAGCTCAGAAGAGCATTGCAGACATCAAATGTGACATTTTTAATAAGGTTTGTACCGTTGAAACACAGCTGTGCTCAACAGGCGGAGCAGCCGAGCTTGGTTCTTTCATTAATTCTGTTCCTTTGCGTTATTTTCATGAACGCACTTCAGACCAGATGAGTGGGTCAGATCAAGGGTTTGTCTAGCTCAGTATCCTTCCTCAGAAAATGTCCAGAGGTTCATCCACAGGGAACAGAGGGAGCATGCAACAATCATTTGCCAAAACATTATTCCAGCCTTCAACAGTTTGCAGCTTGGTGTCTTTCTGAGCCACAGGTGATGTCTGTGTTTTCAGCTATCCTCTTAAGCTTTCTTTTCCATAAATTTATCCCTCTACTCCATGTAAACTTCTTAGTCTTCATAATATTCTGTACAAAGGAACTCTGTGGTAAAAATTCTTTTTTTAAAAACCTGCCATCTGCTACTACATTTGGTATTTCTTAGCTTTTCTATTTGGAAAAGCAGATAATAACTGAAACCTGTTCACCCTCTACATTTCACTTGTCATTTTTCTAATACTACTATAAACCACCTTTATTTTGATGGGATGAAGAGTAAGATGAGGCAGATCCAGTAGGTAGATATGGACCATTTTCTGTTCTGAGGATCAGTAACTTTGTCAAAAATGGACATTTTAGTTAAGCAAACTGTGAGGTCATGTCAAATCTGATAAATAGTTAAGACTGCAAAAGAGGAGGATAAATTGGGGAAATGTCAAAACATTCCATTTTAACATTTTCGGAATGAAATATTTGGTATTGCTAAATTGTTTGTTTTGACATTATCTACCTGAAACGTACAGAATTCTTCTCTAAAAAAGAAAGTAGAGTGCAAGGCCTACAAAAAGACCAAATAATTTAAAAGACAAATAAATTAAACACTTCATTTAGGAGTGAATAAGAGACTTCCATGTAAACTAAAACTATTTGTCTCAGTTTTCTTTGTAAAACATTTGAATATAAATGTTTTTATATTTCCATTCAAACCAAATTCCTGCTGTGATTTTTCCATCAACCACATTTTCACCCCTATTTAAGGGCTTTGAGTGGGTTTCCCTTTTCCACAGTATTTTTGGTTCTTACTTTCAATTGCCATTCTTTTACTTGGTCATACAGATCTGTGCAATGGAAGGCAAGTACAAGCCTATTTGATATTACTAATGCAGAAAAATCTGGCAAGACTTTGGCTTGTTTATCCTTCCAAACCAAAGTTAGCAAGTAATACAGCTGCTCCATATAAATACATCAGGAGAGACATGTCAGGGAATGGAGAAAATATTCACTGAGTGAAGATGATTTAAAAGGAAAGACAACATAGGTGAAAAAGCTCAAACGACCTCATGAAAGAATTAAGTTAGGAAAATTTTTAACTCCCTGGAGAGCAAATTTAAGAAGACTAAAGGGAATAGAAGGGTATGTTTAGGATGGAACCTGATCAGTTTATAAAAAGACTTATATGACCTAGTAACCCAGGATAAAAACCAGACCTTTGTGACTGTTTTGTGCCTTATTCACACTTTACAGAAGTAGATAGAAGTTCTCTCATGAGCTACAGATCCAGCATTAAATGTGTCAGGGGATCACAGAACTACTGCCCCATATACCACATAAATACTGACATGGATGAATATTTTGCTAAAATGCATCTGTATGATGAACTGAATTCTTGAATTCTTGAATCCTGGGCAAACATGAACCAGAAAAACTGAGGTGTTGTCTCATTCCTAAGAGTTGAAATTGGCAATATAAACTGTCTATACTAAACTGAAACCAAACTACATCTCAGTGGGTAACATTAATTCTAAACATTTGGAATTGTAGTTTTGTCTGTCGATGTGGTTAAATTGAGTTAAGGAAAGTGTCTTTGGCTCCTAGGTGAGATGTGCTGTCAGAGATAGGCTATCCTCAGAAATTATCATTGTGAGAGATAACAGCTGAACATTGATTTAACATTTTAGGGTGCTTGGATGACTACTGTGGCTGGTGTGCTGCAGAATTGGCCAACTTTGCACCTAGTGCTGGGAGGGAAATAGCGTTGCTCCTGTGTGACGAGTTAAATACTTGCTGTTTGCTGCTCTCCTTGCACTTATCACTCACTGATTGATGCCTAGAAAAGACTTATGCACCATTTTCAGTATGCAATACATACTAGCACAAAAATCTACTAGGCAGAAATTATTTTGCTGTTTTCTTTCTTAGCGTATTTTCTTACTCAGATCTGTGGGTTGAGTATGACTCTAAATGATGTTGTAGCACATAGAAGCCAGCCAGGAAAGTCTCCATGTGCTGTCAGAAGTACAAACTGAGAAGTCACTCTGCACCAAAAAAGGTGATTGTGAGATGAACATATGCCCAGAGGAGGGAAGCAAAGGGGATCATGGTGCTGGTCTGAATGCTTATGCTGCAAAGCAACTCAGCTTCAGCAGCAGTGATAAGAAGGTGTCACTGGGACCAGCCTATACTTGTGCTGTTTGCTCAGGCTGGGGGCAGATTGACAGACTGTGACATCCCTGTCACCATTGCCTGGGCTGGCTGTCCCTGGGCTATGGCTGACACCAGTCTCTGTCCATTTACCTACCATGCTTTTCTGACTGGGTGCTGTGGGACATGAGAAGTTGTGGATGTCCCATCCCTGGAAGTCTTCAGGGCCAGGTTGGGCACCCTGATCTAATGGAAGGCATCCTTGTCCTCAGCAGGGGTTGGAATGAGGTGATCTTTAAAAGGTCCATTGCAGCCCAAACCATTCTGTGATTCTATTATTCTGTGGCCAGGAATGGCACTGCCCTTGCCCCCACTCTCACTCAGCCCCCATCTCTGCTGCTCTTGCTGCACCCCTGCCTGACACTCTGAGGGACATCCCAGTCTATGCAAGGTTTTGGTATATGTACAGGTATTAGGAATTGCCCTACTGACTCAAACACTTCAGTGAGGATGAGTAGGTGCTCCTTTGTCACAAAGCAGACTTGCATGACTACTCACTGGTTGCCCTATGGCACAGTCTCCAGCAGAGTATTTTGGAGGAGCCAGCTTTGCTGTCAGCCACACTCTGCTGTGGGGTTATCCATCCATCCATCCATCCATCCATCCATCCATCCATCCATCCATCCATCCATCCATCCATCCCCACAGCCTCGTGGCGACTCCTGAGACGTTAATACAGCAGCACCCCTCAGTTTTTGAGGTGAGGTCCTTAGAGTTTGTGCTGCTTTCCACTTGATGGCAGCAAAGCCCACAGCAACGGGAGCGGGCAGGTCTGAGAGCAGGTCCGGTTATTGCGGATGGCAAATGGCAGAGGATGAGCCCTCACAGCAGAAAGGTGGCTCCTGAGAAAAACCTGCAGCATATTTGGATAATATGGATTTGGATCATTTGGCTATATGGATAATAATATGGATTGCGAGTGTGTAGAGTGGCAGTGAGACCAGCTCTGACAGGAACTGGTATCCTCCTGCCTGTTTCCCAAGCTGGGAGGCACAAATACAGGGTCTTTTGCAAGAGGTGAAATCTCTCCTACTGTAACTATGTATGAGACCAGGTGTCATCAAAATTTCTTGGAAAATTCAGTGAAAATATTTCATATTTCAGGTTAGTTTTGTCTGCTTTCAGTATAAATTTTTTTTTTCTGAATTTTGGTGTGCTGTGCAATTAGAAGGCAGGCAGAAGTTTATCATTTATGAGGCTGAGCCAGTTTTTGGTATTGGCTTTACAATTCTTTTCAGGGAAGTGTCCATAGAAGAAGCGAAATGAGAAAAATTTAAGAGACTAAACAGAGAAGTGCAGCAAGGACACGTTTACAGAAAGAGCGTTTTTTGCAAGGCAGTCAGCTGCTCTGTAGGCAAGTCAGGGTTTTAATTAGGTCTACATTTGCAGGTGTTTCCTAAGAGCCTAATCATCTTTGGAGGAAAACATAATTTGGAGGAGCTTGAACTTTTCTGAGCCCTATCTCCCACATGTCACCTGACAGCTGCATAATTTACTGTGTATTTGAACTCTTTTGGCATACTGCAAGGTCTGAAACAGAGGCAGCTTTTTTCATTCTTGTCTTTGTTCCAAGGTTACATTAATAGAAACAGTATATGTATTTTTCAAATCACATCAGACACCAGTATAAAAATGAATCCGATATTATTCTAATCATCTTGGAAATGTTTGCCATTGCTATTTAATGGCTCTCCATTTTTCTGCAAGGATAAATAATAGTTTTTAAAAAGACTTAGTTTTTCATTGTAAAGTTGTATACTCTGTAAACTGAAGGTAAGAGCCAACATGTCAGCTCCATTGGACACCTCTGTTTCTTGGACTCTGGTGGAATTGCAAGTGCTATGTTATTTCTGCTGCTGGGAAAGCAGGGCAGAAAAACTTAATGGAGGAACTCAGAAGTTCCCAGGAAGCCCATCTACAGCTTTCCCTGACGAGTCTATTCCTGACCATATTAGCTCTTTTTGAAACTAGATATAATATAGCACCCCACCACCTTATGTCCCTTCAAAAGAACATAAGCCCTAAAAAGCCGTGATAAAAAGCATTTTGGTGACAAAAACCAAAGATGTAAACAGGTGAGTATATAATCCCTTGTCTCAGCTTACATCTCTTTATCTTTCAAATGGAATTCTGGTGTTTCACATACTGCAGGGACCGTAGAAGGAGTTAGGAGGAATAGCAGTGATATTCAAGACTGAGTTACTTTCAAGTTCTTCCTCTGTTTATCATGAGGAAGGCTCAGGGAAATGAAGTAAGAGAGTAAGAGAGTGGATATGTCAGTCCAGCTTCTGCTTTAATATTTTTCCCTGCTTCAAGTATCCCACAGGACTAACTTTACAGAGACTTTCTTTTTCTGAACCTTTTAAAAATTACTGCTTCCAAATGTGTCTCCCTATTTTATTAGTTTTAATTTACTGAAGCCTATATGTGTGGTTTAGTAACTTCTGTACACTACAGGTATCTGTCACACTAATCAGTGTTAACTCTGATTTGCTAATTCACTGCTTTGAGACAGGACTGGGTGAGAAAATCTGTTCATCATCTACACTGATATGCACTGGTTTTTGACCAAAATTAAGCTATGGCTGCAGTACATTACATGTTTTTAAAATTACAAGAATCACAATTTATTATCATCTTTGGAGAATGTGGGAAATATGTTTCAAGCCTCTGACACAACCATCACTTCCAGGAATGTCAAAATTTTATGCTTGTTTAGGTCTTCAGATTCTGTTCCTCGAAGGCTTAATAAAGAATTAATACATTAGTAATCATTACAATCATTGCAGTCATAAATCAAGTACAAGCACATCAAAAGTCTTTCTAACCTGGGTCATGGATAAGCATTCACCTACTGGAGTCACAAAATAATGCTACATTTCATGAAATAACTACTTATTAGGACATTTATTACAAATGCAGAAATGTTTGCAGCCCTCCCTTGCAGACAACTTTGATATAGATTTATTTTTCTGAAACATTTGAGCTTTCTTGGTGACAATTTCTGTGAAATTTCTCATGAAGCAGTCTCCAAAGTAGTCACCAGGCAGCTGCACTGCTTCTACAGTAGCTGAGTTTTTGAGCAAACACTCTACACTACTGGTAGCGAGACAAGGTCAGATCAAAGGGAAAGCTGATGACAGATTCCAAACAGTAACAACCAGAAAAGACATTTTTTCTCCTTTGCTCTATTGACAGATTCGTTTGTTACCTATAAATAATTGCTTAATGCTGCTGGCTATATCAAGATCTTGCTCCCACCTGAATACTTACTGCTTCTTGGTGAATATCTAGCTGTTGTTGTGCATGTAACTATGCATTCAGCATTTTCACAGGTATCATTTGATTCTCATTCAAATCAAAAGAATGATATATTAAAAATTTCCTTTTCCGTGTAGTATAATCGGCTTTAAACATAATTATTGCTCCTTTTGTAACATTGTAATACTTAATTTGACCTATATGTTCCTTGATGCATCTGTTTGATCTTTGTTATTATTTGGAGAATAACAGTTAGTGGTGTGGACAGATTTCAGTTACTCTTATTCACAAAGTTTTGAAATTGTGACATGAATTGGAAAGTGATTTGTAAAGGCATTTAGGTTGGATGTCACTTTTCAAATAGATACGGAAATCTAATAATAAAAACCAAACAAACGGCTTATTTTCCACATTAAATGCTCATGTCTTTTGAACCCTGTATAGTTCTTCATGTTTTCAATATTTGTGAAAATTTGTCAAGAGATTTGGAGAGTTGTTTTTTTTAATTCAGCACAGAAATAGAGGTTTGGGAACTGTGAAAAGCTTTTCTCAATCAGTGGGTCCAGGCTCTCATGGTATAAAAGGCCGTCATGCATTATCCTCTTTTTTAACCAGAATTGAAAAGTAGTTTTAATTCAGGCAGAATCCAAAGACATTCCTCCAATTTCAAGATTGTAACTTATTAATAACCTGTTATAGCTACATGTTCTTGCTTTACCTTACATATATTTTCTGTTCACTGTTTATCTTCTCAGCCAGCTATGTCTTGGCTCTTGTTTTGTTAGACTAAACAAGCCCCTCTCTGAGCTTTCCCCTCAGATTTTCTCCTCTTCTGCCTGAAATGACCATCCTTCAAAGCACCTTTTTCTGCTGAATTTATCCTCCTTGGCCTGTAGTACACAGGGGTTTAGATGACAGTTCACTGTGATTTCTGCAGTGCCATTACCACCTTTCTTTCCTTGCTGCCTGATTCACCCAATACTGAAGCTGAATGACACTGGGAGAACAAAACCTGCCACGCTGCATTTGCCTGTGACACTCAAAGGCAAGGAATCTTGACAGGAGCTTCTTAATGAATCCACGTGAGATGTATGTGGGTGCCTCCACTGGAGAGAAGACTAATTGTGCTCACAGAAGCCCTTCCTACTGTAAAGTCATCTTTTGGAGATAGATTTTTTCACCTTGTATTCTGTAGCAAATATACATACTAATGGGCAGCTTATTTTGAGGTGTACTATGGAGACTGGGCCACCTGCATTTTGCTTTAACTCTGTTTTGGTAGGAGGTGTCCCAATATTCTTCAAAGAATGACAGAGCCTTGCTGATAGAGAAGCATGAGGCTGAGTGGAAATGGGAAATAACAGTGCTTTGACACAACTTCTCAGCATCTTCTCTTATCTCCTTGTGCCACATGCAGAAATCAAAAGACTTTCCAGGTACTCATTGGTGAGTAAGCGTAGCTGCTCTTACAACTCAGTGCTACCACTCCTACAAACCGTGGTATACCCTGATGTTTATTGCTCCACACATTGCCTAACATTTGTATGAAACAGCGTAAAAATGTGTAATCTAGTGCTTGGTGTGGTTTGGTCACTTAATTGCAAAGGGTTTGAAGGTGCTGCGCGTGGGGAGTTAGAAGCACTTAACAGTGGATAGAGAGGTGCAATCTTTGACTATCAGTCAGATGTGGTCTCTGAGCTTTGCTGCTGGAACAGCTCTTGAATAAAATGCCAGTAGACTTTGTACATCCTTGGTTGCTCAGTGTGACCCAGTAAAGTCAGTAATAGAAACCTCACTGCTTAATGCATAACCGTTTCCAGACTCCGAATCCCTGGTATCTCAGGGGGTGACTGCTGTGATGGAACAAGACAAATTGAGGGTTATTCTGAATAATGGCAACCGCTAGTTCTTACCCAGGGCTTTGTTAGACCATTTTCTCAGAGATGGGCAGGATCTGGGCCCTGCTGTCTTACAAAATTACATATTTCAAACCTTTCAAAACATTACACATGACAATGAGCCATTCAGATCCACCCAGAAAAAAAACCCTATATTTGGAAGTTTTTCTTTGCCAAGTATGTAATTTTCCTTTCAGACTAGAATCTTCTTCATACACATGCATGCACACATACACACATAGAAATCTCTTCTTGTAAACTCTTTTGTTTTTCCAGAAAGAATTACTTTTATTTTCTTTTAAGAAATAGCCTAAATAGCTTAAGCACTTATTTTGTCACTTACTCCTTTGTGAAAGGTATTAATTGCCTACCGATTCCAGCTTTTAGAGGTGAAAAGTTTTTGAAGTTGCTGTATAGTGATAGAGATACGAGAAACACTTGTTACAGCTAAGCACTTTGGGAGACTAAATTTCTTTATTCAGCCATTATAGGGCTTTTATGTCCAACACTTTCAGTCTTTTCTGTGTAGATGAGGTAACAAAGTTCCAATGAAACAGAATGGAGACTACCTTATGCTCATGCAAAGTCCTGAATAGAGCAACAGGAGGAAAAGAATTTATAGAAGTTATTCTGGTCAGACTAAAAAGAATAGTGCAGAGAAACTCTGTATCAGTCTAATTTCCTATGAAAATTAATTTCTCAGCTGGATTCCTTCAACTACGGGTGGGTTATCTCTCCTCATTTAGACATCTGTTGATCTCAAAAATTGAACAAAAAACTCTTGTTCTTTCAACTTTTAGAAATAAAATATGTTAGACGTCTTCATAGTTTTGATAATATTATCTTTCTCCTCTTTTCCTCTTCTGGCATTAAATGCAATAGAATGAACAATCCTAACAGTTTTCAGGGGGATTTTTTGTGTTTTTTAAATTGAAAAATAACAAAGAAGCTTGGCAAGAGGGAAACAAGCCAAACAAGCCAAAAATCTCTTTTCTCCCATTCCCATGGAGAACTCTGCTAGATGTAAAAGCTGTAAGTCTCAGTGTGCATCTCTCTCCTTTCTACCTGCTCTAACTTCTCTATGTTTTTCATACAGGAGTGACGTGAAGTGCCTCCAATCAATGTGCAACAAACATAACTGAAAAGGAACCTTTGTTCTACTTTTAGTTAGAGAACAAGATTCCCTCTGCTGGTCTCTTCCACTTTCAGGGCTGGAATATCTGTCTGACCTTCAGCTGTACTTGGGAAGAGCAAGACAGCCATAGGATAAGATCATTTACCATTAGAATAATAGACCTACACATGTCTAAAGATGCTCTGACAAAATTGTTCTCACGTAATTCCAATCATCTATATTTTTAGACCTTTATTAGCTTTTAAGTCTTAATTGATGCTGGATGTATCCATCATGTTACCTGTTATATCATCTGGCTGACAATTTAAAAGTAATATAATGGGACATAAAAGTTTAAAATTAAAGACTGCTTAATGGTACCTAATGTATAGATCTAAAAATAAGAAATCTCAAGGAAAAATTAATACCAGCTGGGCTAACTCATAAAAGACCTGAACCATCAACCATGGATATGTCTAAAGAATTGCTTTACTTTTACAAAGAGACCAAAGCAGTAGCTGGTGTAAATCAGTACAGGTCTGGTTACTTCAGCAGAACAAATGTAGCATTGGTGCAGAATCTTACTCTTTAAACAAGCTGTCAAGGTGCTACTAGAAATGGTTTATATTATTTAGTTCTACTTTTGGGCTTACAGCCTGGTAGGGCAGTTGTTTTCCAAACAACTGAAACAATTCTCTTTGCTGTAGAAAGGTTCACTATCTAAATGAGGAATAAATTTGAAAATAAATATTCAAACTGTACAAAACTCCAAAACTGAAGATGCAACCTTAACAGTTTTATCATGCTTTCTGATTCAACCACTATAGATCTCCTGCAGGTGGTCTACAAGTTTTGGTGGTAACTTGAAAGTACACTTAAATGTGTCCTCAGGTGGTGAAGAGGACTGCAGTTCTGAGAGCTACAGCTTGTTAGCATCCAGGCTGTGTGCTGAGGGCACAATGCTGAGGGCACATTCACACAATTAAATGAGTGTGGGTCTTGGTGCCCTTGGTCCACTCAGCTGAAGGCAAGTTGTCCATTGGCATCCACACTGCCTTAGACTCAGACATGGATCTTCTCTGTGTGATGTTTGGCACCCCTGTAGCCCTGCAATGAGGCTACTCTTCTGCATATTCACATTTTGGGGGTGTCTGTAATGGCGTAAGAGCTGATACTGAGCCAGCTGGTGTGGTGTCTTCAGCACATGAAACTGCAGATCCATCTTGCCAGCTGGACACATGGCTTGAGGACACCTGGGAGCCGCCAGCTTTTCTCCCCTGAAGGAGCAAGGCAAAAACTGGTGCAGTCTCACCCACACTGTGTTTTGGGAGCTGTGCAAGTGGATCTTTCTCAGATCCACTTGAGTATTGCCTGGCAGAGAGCTAGCTGGGATTTTTCCAAATATCTTTGGCAGGCCAGAATTAACACCATAATCAGAACCACAGTCTTGCACACTTCAAGCTTCAGGAAAGCTGTGGAAATAAGGCTTCAAAACCACCTCAGTACTTGAAATGGACAAAAAAATACCTGTGTGTTTTTTGGGCCTAAATGGAAGCTAAGCTATTTTGGAAGTCTGTTCTTGGGAAAGATTACATGCAACTACAAATCCTTAAGAACACCAGTTGTGTGTATGTACCCAGTGTGACCACTCTGACAAACTTACATATGCTTTATGGGAATTCTGAACCTCCAGTTCTCAAATCACATCTATTGACTTCCTTTACAATTTTTTTATTCCAGACAATAGTTACTGAAAAACAAAATAGCTATTGATGTTGTGAGAGTCAGGTCCCAACATATTTTAATGGAAAATTTAAAAATTGCCATTACTTATGTTAACTTTATTTAAGATTGAAATTGATTTTCTAATAATATGAGATCCAGACTAAAAATGGAGTTCCTTCAATAGTTTTGTTAGAACAATAAATGAGGAAAAGAGAACTGTGATAATTAAAAAATTAAAAAATTAAAAAAGACATAATCACTGTATATCAGATGAGTCTCATCAAGTCAAGCACTAACTTGACAAGATATTTTCATCTGGAAATACTGCAGCTATCTTTGTTGTATTTATCTTCTACTAATTACTTAGGCTGGTGAGTTTAGTCTGGTTCAGGCAAATTTGCACAGAAAAATATTACTTCATCTGTTTCCTTTCACATTGCCAATTCCACAGTTAATCAGATGGGCAATGCCTTTCCCCACATATGTGGAAAGTTCTGTTTCAGAACTAGTATCAGAAGATTTTTAACAGAAATGAAAATATAAACCCCAGACTATTTGCCAGGGTAATTAGGAGAATAAACAGGCTTTACAATTTTAAAGTAAAAAGATTTAAAGAATAAAATCTTCCCCCAGTACTGAAGCTCTTTACATTTTAAAACTTGGATGGATAGTGTCAGCTTAACTTGTGAACGCTCTTTGTTGTTTGCCTCATGCAAACACTACAAGATTTCAAAATAAGTTGCCAAAATCCAGTGGCTGAGTGAGAAATGTCCCCTCATTAAGCACTGTCAAATCATTCCTGTCTGCTTCTCCCTCTCCACTGCTGGGTGATCTGATGCTGAAGCAGCAGCAGAAGACTCAATCTAGCCTACTCCCAGTCAAAAAATAAATGATATCAAAATTTTCTTCACTTTCTATGCCAAGCAGAGCTTCACAGCTCCATGTTCAAACAGGCTTCACTTGTTACAAAGCTCAAATCTAAAACTGTATTTTAAAGGATTTTTACAGGCCTGGAAACATAAATGTTTGGATCTTCATCTGCTCTTAGATGCCTCATATCTTTTTATTATCATGATAGTTTCAAACAGCAAGCTAAGATACATAGATAAAAGGCACACAGTGCATATTATGTGCTATGTAGCATATGCTATATATGATATAGCTGAAGTCCAGTCATGGCTACCAAGAAATGGAAATGTGAGCTGACTAATATCCTGAGTGCAGAATCTGGCCAGCCCAGAAACTCCTTCAGGGAGCTGCTACTGCAAAATTGACCAATTTCTACATAGAAAAAATACCTGCAAATAGTGCAAACTCTTCCACAGAAGGAAAATTGGTCCCATAGTGTGGTCAGAGAGACATCTAGTGAATTAGCTTGGAGAAGTATTTCTCACAAGTTTGCATTTTGCCCCGTTCTCAGGGTGATAAGAAGAAAGTTCCCAAGGTCATAACATGGTTAAAACCAGGTTGGAATTCGTGAAAAACAAGTTGGAAAAACAAGAAGGAATTCACAACAAGGACAGACACCTGGGGTTTTTTTCCGTGGGACACATCCTGGGAGATGTTTATCCCTGTGGACCAATGAACTACGGTTCTGTTCCATGCATCGGAACATGCTTTAAATATGGGCTCTTGGTTCAATAAAATTGGCTTCTTTTCCCAAAAGGAGTCCGTGTGCTTTGCTGTTCCTTTTGTCTTTTTCTCCTTTTATTTAGGTCCGATACCACAACATAGGACCATCTTCTGTTGTCAGTTATGGTAGGGAGGGGATGTTTCTTACACAGTGTCAGGAGTGATGGATTTTGTGTGTGCTGTGCTGGTCATGCAGCAGCACAGGCCAGCTGTGTGTGTGAACATTATACAGCTTTTACAGTTTGCTTAAAGGCCACTTTTACAGCTCTTTTCTGTGATGAGTTTGTAATTTCTTTTTAGTGGCCAAATTACTCTTTCAGAAAGGGCATTTGTACCCCCAAAACTCTCCTCATAGTAGCACACTAGTACACATGCATAATTGAAACTCTGGTCAAACAATTTAGCTTGTGCATGAAGACACTTTTATGGACAGCCTACAAGAGATGCTGGTTGCTGGCCAGGCTTCTCCAGCCTTTTTCCCTTTTCCTTTGCACACTGCTGTGTCTTCTCAATCTGCTCCACTTTCTTTGAGTGCTGCAGGCTCAAACAGCTGGTACCTCAGCTGCCTTGTTCAGAACTGGCTCAGGTACCTCTCATGCCACTGAATTATGTTTTTGAGACTGAACCAGTGAACTCCATGGGAACAGCTTGAGCAATTTCACCTGGCTGTATTACTTCCATTCTAGTACCTCCTCTCTGGAGAAAGGCTGCCCTGTTACATCTGTCTTGTACTCTCTAAAACGAGGACAAAGAAAATGACAAAAGAATATGTAAGGGTAAAAAGGTATCTCTGGAAGGCAGGGAGCAAGCAGCTCCTCTTTTTGCTATTCAAAAGTACTTCTCATCCTCATTAGACTTTTCCTGAAAAGCTCTTCAAATTAAGATCTGACCACGAGGATTCTTCAGAAGGGAACAGTATAACCTACTACACACTTCTCTGCATCACAAAGTTATCAGTTCATGCATCTTTTGCTGGCCATCAAACCCTTTGCTTGCATGGGTCACTTGAACTGTAGTCAGGGGTTGGATAACAAAGCAGTAGGAAGGATGAGGACAGATGATTTTTTTCTCATGTGCATGTGCATATCTGATGTACAGTGAAGCAGGCTTGGAGTCCTTCCCTTGTTCTATGTAGAACACAAAAGACCGGTTCACCAATATTCCCAGCCTGGCTATTTTTACTTTGATTCTAACTCGAGGTATTACTCCACAAGGCTGTGAGCCATGTGGTATGTTCTGGCAAGGAGCACATGCCAACCCTACAGATTAACTGCAGGTCTCCAGCAGCCCTGCTCTGACAGATGCAGTATTCATTACTGGCACTCAGGCTCTCCTCCTGGTTTTGGCTCTACCAGCTCATGCCATATGAAAGCAGCTGTGCCTTCTGGGCATCAGACTTCTCAGCGGTGTTAATTAAACCCTACAGGCTAACCTATGTCAATATAATTTCATTCTATCCCATTCTAAATATGGTCAATAAATAGTGGGCAGGAAAGGATTTTTTTGTCTGAAAGGGGTCAATGAGAAGGATAATTTGAGCATTGCCCCCAAGAACAGCTGGGAAGGAAATGACATTGCCATTATTGGCAGATTTCCACCATTCATCTGTATTAGCCATGTGTTGGCTGTTGTCAATAAGATTTTATTTTTGTCCAGTTCTTCCTTATAGGTATTGGAATTCTTTACAGCATGCTAGGCTACTGTGAGACATATTTAGAAACACAATTAGTGATCCTAAGGCTCCATTCCTCTGTCCCCAAGGGAACTCCATTAAAAATGTTTCAGTTTTAGGACTGTGCAGCAAAATAACATGGCTTATCACATGGGGGAAAACATTTTGTGCAAATAAACAGAAATTAAAAAATAGTCAGTGAAAAGTGCATTGTCCCTGGGCACAAAGAGACAAATGATTCTGTGGCCAGTGTTGTAAGAAATGTGCTTCCAGAAAGAAGGCTAGAACCAAACAAAACTAAAATGCAAAAACTGTATTAAGAACTTGGTTTCCATTCCATGTTAGTCTGGAAGACTGTATTTTAAAAATAATTTCTGTCCAAATAGTTTCTCACCTAATTTTTAATGAATATTTGGACTATACCTAACATACAAGGAGTTTTAGAACATAATAGAGAGGACTGAATAGCATGGCCACAGCATGACTCCTCTGTCATCAGTACTTTCCAGTTTGTCCCTTATGTGCCCTTCAGCTCCAAGCTGAGTCACAGTACAGGGGCAAGAGCCTAGTTTGTTGTGACCTATCCACTGCAGACCTTCTTTTGGTGAAAGACCAGTTCACTAAGTATTAACTAACATAATCTGCCATAAATTCAGGATTTATTTGGCCCACTTAATTTGGAATGACAGTTCTCACAGTTCAAAGTAGAACTGGACATTTTGTCATTCATCTCTAGAAGGGTGTGTAGATACACCAAGGAAATATTTTTCAAGATTTTCCAAACTGCATGCTAAACACACTGTCTTTGCATTTGCAGAGGAGATATTCTAATTTAAAAGTAGATTCCTCAACCTTTTTTGTTGTTTATAACCCCCCATTTTTTTCTTAATAAAAAGAAGGCATTTTTTTCAGCATGCTTGATTGTGAAATTAAAGTGGTACTGTTCTGTTACTGTGAATAACATTACTTTGTCTATTTCCACTGGAAGGAAATAGATTGAAGAAGGTGATTTCAGGGATTGGCTCCTTTCATTGATTTAGTTAAGAGACCATATACTTGAAAAAGGTGAGGATCCTCTTCAATTCCTGAAGGACCTGAAGATCCTTTCACTGTTGTGCAATGTTCCCATGCCCTCCCACACGGAGTGAGATTATCTTGGTTGAAGAAGTTTTTTGAATCACCTTTTTTTTTAATAAGAAGCATGTGCGAATGGCCTGGGGCTGTTGCTGAGTGTTACCTACCTGCCTGCTCCTTCCTGAATTTTGTGTTTCAGGAGTGGCAATGCTGACTTACCTGCACTCTGCATTCAGGAAAATGCTGACCAAAGAAATACAGTCTTGCATGTAGATTTGACTTTTCCCACTCAGCAGACTGGGACAATCCTCCAGGAGGAAACAGCAGGGAAAGAAATCTCACAAGTTTATGACTGAATAAGTTTGCAAATGGTATTAAATGACAAGTCCATTTCATGACTGCAGGTGACCCAAATGGCTGGCTGATCCCCTGTCCCTGTAAAAAAAAAAATTAAAAAAAAAGAAATATATATATATATAAAAGAGTCAGGGGAAGAAGAAAAGGAACATTGTTTATTGACTTGGGAACAGTTTTGTTCACCTGTGCCACATTAGCACTTTGGGATAAACTTCCCTTGATGCTTATGATCCCATTGCAATCACACCAGACCACTGATGACAGAATAGGGCACTCACTGCTGTCACCAAATGGCCCCACAGAGAAATATTGTTAGCAGCTGCTTTCTTCCACATTAGACATTTGCCATTTTGGTGTAATTTTCAGAGTTTAATTACTATAATGAGAGCTATGACTGCATTTCATTAGAACTGTTCCTTAACCAGGAACTCCTCAAGGAACACAGCCTTACTAAGCAGCCACAGCAGAGTGAATAGTACCATTTGTTGTTTAGTTGTGTTTTCATCCTGTAGGGATTAAACCCTACAGGAATTGAAATTATATTATTGGAATATTATCGAAGAAACTGGCCTAGTTGAACATTAATACAAGCAATTGGAAACAAAAAAACACTTTAAATAAAGGCAAATGTTTATTTAAACAAACGTCACTCACACAAATGCCATTGGAACCTCTAACTAGTTTTCTTCCAGAAAGGTATTCAAATACATGCTTTGGAAGTACTATTGGCTTATGTTAAGACATGTTCTGTTACCATCCTGTCCTGATGTATCTAAATAGCATTTAGGCATGTGCTCTCTATCTAGGAATATTTAAGCTGTTTTCTCCCTGCTTAGAAATTCCCCCCTCTTATGAGACCAGCTGGAATAGATAAAGACACTTGTGTTGATTATTAAGTGGTCAACCAACCAAGTCTTACAAGCCCAATAATGGATGCAACTATTAACTTATTTATTATTGATAACTAACTCATTGCTGAATGGAAACTAATTTCAAGATCAGTCAAGGCCTGAAAAATTTGGTTTTTTCCGGATTGTTTAAAATTATCTGGATGTTTTTGTGTGGATGTTGCAAAGGGATCTTTGTGATGGTGCAGAATACTTAGAAGGGTTACACTGAATAGTGCTGTTATTTGCCTACCCATTTGTCCTTCTCCAACTGGCCTGAGTTTGAAAAGGAGCAGCTCAAGACTTGGAGATGTATAGTTCCTGTACATTCCTTTGCAGAATATATGCATAGCTGAAGTAGTTATTAACCTTTTCAGGCAGAAGAAAGGCATTGAGAAGGGCATGTACAGAGCTCTTCACACACTGCTTATCAACCCTGTGTTTGCCACAAAACCATTGCAAGCAGCACAGATGAGAACTGTGTTTTGATACAAACAAATAATATCCCATCTCTAATATCTGCTTCCCAACCTCCCCTCAGTGGACCTTTGAGACTTTCACTGTTTGCACCAGAAAAGTACAGTGGTCTCTTGTGTCAATACCACGTGATTTCCAAGAGTATAATGTGAATTAGTTAAGTATGTAACGAAGACAGAGACTAAGACTAAGGTCATAATATCTTCATAGTGATAAAAGGAGTTTAAAAGACTTTGGAGCTAATTGTTTAGAGGTGGTTATAAAGATTATTAAAGTGTAGCATAGTGATATTTTCTCCTGTGTGGAATTGGCATTGCTTATCTGTATTTACACAAGAGTACACATTAACACAAACCCATCACCATCACTAGAAAATCGGGTACCATTTAGACAGGCTTCAAAACCTAGCAAGTTACATGCTTTGGATACAAACTCAATGGGCTTGACATGTGCCAAATAACTTGATAACTATATGCTGTCTTTGTGCAGATATCACACTAAAGACTTTAATTGGTTGAAATCTGCAAGGATCTCTTATTTTGCAATTGATCTCAACACAAAACTACTACCTGAGACAAAGACATAGCTGGCACTTTGTTACCAGGGAGACTTCAAACTCTATCTCAGGCACAGCACCAGTCACACCACAGTCATCACTGTGGTATGGTGCCTAGAAGAACGCTGTCCCTAGAAAAACAGCTGATTTCAGTGGATAAAGGAAAGCATACCATGATGATTTTTAGCATACTTTTATTTTTTTTTAAACAACATCTTCTGTGACCTAGCTCTAGCTGTTGCCTACTACAGATTTACAGATTTTCACATCCATCATTCAGTAGTGGAAACAGGGTTCAGGAGTCTTTGGACTTCAAGGATCTTTTGCTTGGGGACCCTGCCTGAAGCATCATTTATTAAACAAATATGGTTAGCATTTATGGTGATAGTGTTTTGTTTCCCCAGTCTTGCTTGATTATGCTTCTGCCTTGGATCACCTATGATAATATTTATTCCAATGGGATCTCATTAGTTTCAATGCATGAAATCATTGATAAACTAACTGGCTCAAAGTATTTTTTCTGCATGTATTTATTTATAGAAGCATTTATAAAAAATGGTTGTGCTTAAATAAGTATAATATTCTTTATTAATTGATACATCCATCCATATTAGCTCTTCAGGCTTTGAGATCTGTAACTGTTTAGGGCCTCACACTAAAATTATTTAAGTTGTGGGAAGGTTACTGTTATCTTTGTCAGACTTTGGATCAGACTGCCTATGGTGGAGGTCCTTCATATCATATTGGATGTAGAAGATAATAAGGGTTGTAAACAAGACTGAGAATCAGTCCAATCCATTTGCAAAGCTGCAGTTAACTTGTAAAGCAGACATAGATCAAGAGAGATTTGAAAAATGAAAAAAGGGCTGATTTTTGGAATTAAATTTAATTAGGTAATTCCTCGGGGAGTTTGAGAAATTTTAGCACATCATTTTCAGGCAGTACTTTTGTTTCTTTCAGGCTGCTTGCACTTCAGATAGTACTTTTTAAATCAGGATACCTGGTGCATTTAAGGGCCAGTAGTTAGAGGACTCTGCAAATTTCCAACCTTTTGTGCATTCACTTATAATTATGAAATATTCATTCTTTACATACTAATGGCACACTGGTAACTCCTGTAATTCTCTAAGTAAAACACATTTTTTTCTTTCTGCATGGTCTTAATGATGTCTATAACTTAATTAGGACTGGTTAAAAATGCTGGACACATTCTCAGAGTTATTAGTTAGAGCTCTTTGGAACGGAAATTAACTTAATTAGCTTATTGTTTAATATTTGTTAATTTAATACTTGTTAAATAATTGTGCAGATTAGTTAATTAACTAATTATTTGATATAAGTAATTTGATATAATTAATGGGGCTCTGAACAAGCTGGTCTATTGGAAGGTGACCCTGACCATGACAGGGGGATTGTAACTGGATGAACTTTAAGGTCCCTTCTAAACCAAACCATTCTGTGATTCTATAATTTATTGACTTTATCAAGGAAATGCTTCTATATACCACTACTCCATAAAGATCCAGAACTTAATTCTTTACTCAAGAATAGACATAGGGATGTTTTGTCTTTTATTTAAAGAACAGCAAGACAAATAAGAAATTAATTTTACATTTAAATTTCAGTATTTCATGCATTCTTAGGAGACAGGAAGATTTTTATAAACAACTGCTCCAAATACTGATAGAACTTTTGAACTCTGCAAGCTGCTTCCTGGGAAGAAAAAAAAAAATCTGATTTCTGCAGCCCACGATGAGGGGAATGAGGGGAAGCTGTTTATAGCATCTCCTGAAACTCTGAAGCTTATGTATTTAGAGGAGAATTATTTAAACTTTCAGTTTGCTTCTTTTATTTCCCAGCACCATTTATGTAGCCAAAGGCAATGCCTGTAGTACCACATTAAATTACTTATTTTGCACAAGGTCCAACTTTCAAGGCCTTTTCCCCTTCAAAATAGGGAGACAGTTTAATTGGAAATGATGCATGGCATATGCCAAGTCCTAAATTATGCCTGGGAGTTGTTTAGGAAACTTTGAGCATAAAAATACCCCAGGCTCTATCCTAACAATTAAACAGTTTAAATAATCACTTGCAGTGTCTAAAGACTGTGTCCAGGCTCTGTTTAATTTATTGTTATTGCTAGTAGGAGTACATGATATTAATACAAAATATCTCAGGCTTTATCAATTCTGATCTGTGCTTAGATGCTGAATACAATCCAGAAATAGATAGGTCCTATACTGAAACAAATTCAAAAGGAGGTATTTCCCACTAAAGTACTACAAATACCTATTGACCAGCAATACATGCCAGCATATTCTCACATGGGATAACTCCCTGCTTTGTATTCTGCCTGCTATACTTGCCAACAAGATGGATGATTAATATTTATAGATGCACATAGATCCTATAAAAGTAACCAAATGGATGAGAAGCCAGCTGCACCAAGGCTGGTCCTGGGCCCTGTTATCCCCTAGGAACATCTCTGCTTTGCCCTCCCTTCCCCACATACAGCACTCTGTACACTACAGATGCTGATTGGCATTTCCAGCTGCAGCCTTCCCTGAGAACATGCATTTTCTTTTTGGGAGCAGTGAGGAGCCAGGCTCTGCTGTTTGGCATCCTTCCTGCCACCTCCTTGCTGCAGCTCTGGTCGAGTGAGCCACACTCAGGTGTGACTTCAGCCAGTGCCGCTCTTTGTTCAGGTGATGTAGCTACAGACTCTGCCTCCTCTGGAGATGGCTTGTGCAAAACAGGAGGGGGTTGGCTCGTGGTTGAAGGGAAGGAATTCCTTGTTCACCAGAGGTTTTCAAGACTGGACAGGGTCCTAATCTCATGGAGGCTCTCCCTCCCCTGAAAGGCTGGACCAGATGATCTTTGAGATCCCTTCCAGGTTCTGTGGTTGTTGCAGGATGTAAAGTCAAGAGTCTGTGCTCACTTTTGGGATTTTATTGTTCTTCTTCCAGTCCCCTAGTTTTTGCCTTGCAGGCTGCTGTTCTGGAGAGAGTTTTCCACACAAGATTTTAATCTTGCCCTTGGAGATGAGAAGTAAGCTTTGTTTTAACTTCGGTGGTGAAAGGTTTGTGAACACAGCTTCTTTACAGGGCTCAAACTCAAGGAGGTAATAGAAGAATTCCACGTTCAGATTTATTTTTTCAATCTCTTAGCTCTGAAGATCTTGTAGTGACTTCTGAAGGAACCAACAATATTTGAGTGAGTTTACTGAAGTTACTCTGAAAAGTTATGCAAAGTTATTTTAAAAATTCTGAGAATGTGGGTTAATTTCTTACATTATTCTACTGCAGACAAGATTCTTACTTGTTCAGTACCTTAATTTTTAAAAAAATCTGAATAAATTATTTCGTGTATGAAGGTAGCCACTAGATGGGAGGCAAGAGCTGGTTAGGAACTGAGAACATGAGTTGGGGCTGCACTCAGGGAACTTCTGTCAGCTGTCACTGCCAGCTGTGACATGCCACCCTGGAGCTGCACACTAACACATCTGGGACCACTTTTACCAGTGTGCACAGAGAGGTTATTCACTGAAATGTAATTTTTAAAATTAATTGATAGTGGTGGTGATGAACTGTTGGAGGAATGGGAGATTTTAAAAATAACTGTGTTAATTCTTTGCCTCTAAATGGCTTTGCCTTAGGAAATTACCCTCTTTCATCTGCAGTGCTGATGGGAACGACCATTGTTCACATTAACTCATCTACATGAGGTCTGTTACAAATAAAACGCCAAAGGGTTTTAGGGGGCAGGAGTGGTCTTAGCCTATGTGTTAGGAAGATGGAATTCAAGTTCTTACAATGTTGCAGACTTTGTGTTGCTTTAGGCAAGCTGATTTTTTTCCTCTGTATTCCAGTTCTTCCTCAGCTTCTCTTTTTTTTTCCCATCAAAGTGGCATATAATGGAATTTCATGTCTTTCCCAGTGGAGATTAATACTGTCTTAATAATAAGACTGTGCTATCATAATTCCACACAATACAGAAATGTCTTCAAGCAATTTGTGGATACATTTTTTAATAAGGAAAGGTTGCAATTTTTTAAAGCTTTGTGTGGCTTCTTATATTTAACTTTAGCCAGTATAACAGGAATTGGATCCAGCTACTTACCTAAAACTATTTGTAGAAACTGACCATGTAAAAAAATTAAGAAATTGAATAATTTGAAACAAAGAGTCATACTAATATTAACCAAAAAAGGATGTGGTTTGTGTAACTGGAGGACTAAGCTGGTAACATAAGAAATTAAGAGCATCAGATGAAAAAGGTAGGAAAAAACTCTGGTTAACCCTAGACCCTTTGCTGAAGCTTTTAACATAGCGTCACAAACAGTATAATTTGGACCTGTGACAAATGACTTCTGTAACATCCTGGTCGGACCTGGAAGTGCAATCCAGTATAAGTACACTGGCATATCCTATCTTGGGAGTTAGAGTAACTTTCCTGAGACAGACAGAGGGACCCAAAAGATCCCTCATCTCCACCTTTAGTAGCTTTAGCAATGTCTTAATATTATATCTGGAGCTTCTTTTGCCTTTTCCCCCCAATTTGTACTTTTTTTGTGTCTTTTATTCTTCTCTTACTTTTTTTCCTTCTTTATCCAAGAAAGTGTGTTTAGTAATGCTGCTGACAGATTGGCCTGTGCACAGAGCAGCTAACTGAATAATACTAACATTCTAAAAATAAAGATCAAATAAGAACACCAAAAGCAGAACCTATACACCAAGTCCTTGTTGGAGTCTGGCTGCCTGTGCTCAAGGCCAGCTCTGACGTGGCCTCATTGGGCTCAGGGTCTTGCCCTTGGTATTTTGTGGATCCTGCCCTGCTGACTTGCTGGCCCTCCTCAGCTCTTCTAACTGGGTGCTGTGAGATGGGGCCATGTCATGGGGGCAGTGTCCTGTCCCTCACTGTCACCTGCACCTTATGGCTCACCTGCTCCTGCTGCTCCCTGACACTGTATTTTCCATCCTTGCTGCTTTCCTTACTACTTCTTTCTTGTTTTAAAAATTTATCTTGCTTTATCCTCAAGAAAATAGGATATCAACACTAACAACTTAAGACCATCTCCCAGTGAAATTGTCTTTCATCTTCTCCCTACAAAGGGCAATATAAACGATGGTCAAATGTGGACAGTTTCCATTAAAAAAACCCTCTTTTTTACAAAAGAGAAAGACATTAACTCATGTTGTTAAAATTAATAATTAATCAATAATGGGACTATTTCTCCTTTAAGAAGTTTTAATAAATGTTTACCATAAGATGAAGCAAGCCCAAATCTCAAATCTTGACTGAGATCTTCCTATCATTTAATATTCTAATATTAGCCTCAGGCCGAGTCTTACCAATGGTTTTAACTTCTGTACCCATTTGGTCTACCAAAAATACCATAAAACTGATTATTTATCAAAAAACCCCAAGCACTAAGCACTTTTCCCTGTCTGAGAAGGCATTTTAACTAGTCACACTGAAAAGATTGGTAATAGATCTCGCATACCTGTTCCTGAAATTGTGCTTTAAATATGATACATGGAGAAGCTGGATTTTGCTTTGGAAAAGCAGGAGCATATTCTGGCAGATATAAATTTGAGTTTCCAAAGTTCAATCTCCTGACATATACACTCTAGTCCTCCACTCCAGATATTTTAACAGTTGCCCTGGTGCAGTCCAGCATTAAGAGTAAGGGTTGGCATCCCTGAACTCACCACTGCAACGCTGCTGTTCTTTGCTGTTCATTATTTGCTGTTGCCCAAATTCAGACAGGAGTGTCTGCATCTCCAAAAGGAGTGAGTGCCTTGTCTGACTCTGAAGCTCCAACCTCAAATTATGCTGCAGAGGTTAGAGCCTGGTTCAGGATATTTGGAGATGTCCCAGAGGAGCTGCTGTGATATCTAGGAAGGATGAGGCAGCCACTTCTGTTACACGACTCACTGTGCTGCTAACCCAGGAGCATTAGCCCATACAAGAAAGCCTTCTGTGTTCTCAGTACAGAGTTTTTAAATCTACATGAAGGACTAAATAGCATTTAAAGCCCAGGCACCCTTTCAATAGGCATTCAGATGTCCTTTCTTCTCTCCTCCCAGGTTCCTAAACCATCTTCATTATACAGTGAAGGGAGGATTTGTCCAGGATATTTTCCTATCCCAGCAATATTTGGTCTCCTCCTCTGCTTTTGCTTCTTATTTCCTACATTAACAGCCTTTCATTAGCAAAATGTTACAATCATAGAGTGGTTTGGGCTGAAAGAGACCTTAAAGATCATCTAGTTTCAATCCTACTTCTGGCTAAAATTTGACAAACTACCACATATCTAGAATACAGATACACAAATAGACATTGCTCCTTTGCTTCTCTCCCCTCCACTCTGCAAGAAGTGATAGTCTTTCTCCATTGAGTCTCATGATGCTTCCTTGGCCTGAATTATCCCTTAAGAGCAGAAGTATTGTGCTGAATAGGGGAACAATTTACACAACACTTTAATATGTGAAATGCAATTGAATGCTAGTAATTATAGTGCTGTAGTGTACAGAGGGGAAGTTGACTCAGACTGACTGAGCTGAGCAGAAAACACATCCATACTTTCTTTCAAGCCTCTCATTGCTGTGCCACCAGAATCAGCTGGTAAATGTCTGCAGCTAGTATTTCTGTTTTCATACTGTCTTAATTTGTCTGAACAAGCCAAGGAAATAATAACTGTGTCCCATTTTCATTAGTGGTTATCACTGGGTCTAGTGCTGTGGAGCAAGCTGTGATTGATAAAGAATGTTTTTACTTGGAGTGGCAGGGAGAACTGGACTCAGAAGATTCTGGCATTCATTTCTGTGTCCATTGGCTAGACCAGACATGGTTGATTCATAACATTGCTTTACACAGGAAAGAAGCCCTGTGCACAGCAAACATCTGCTTTCTCTCTCCCCCTTGCCCACACTCTGCTCTTACTCCAGCTACAGACAAGGGAGATCCTACAACTTCTTGGCTCCTTCAGGAACACGTGCTTGTTGACACCCTCTTCAGTGCATCTATACCAGAGAGCAAATTCTGTACTTGTAACCAAAACAGGGCAGGATCCTTTTTTTCTGAGCATGAGATAGGATCCCATATACTTGAAGTTTACCACCCTCCAAAATGAGATCGCCACATCCAACCTTGTTGGGAATAGTACATACTCCAGTTCTGCCTGGGAAAGTGCAAGATCAGCTCTGAATCATGCCAGGTTTTGGATTAGAATTTAATATAGATTATCACAGAACACTGATTTTACTCACCATCTGATAAGCTTACTGGTATAGTCAGTCTATATGCCTATTTTTGGGGATGTGCAGCCTACCCACAAAGCAGGACTGGCACACATGCACCAAGATATCACCTTTGGATTCCGAAGTTATGATTGCCCCTTGCTAATCAATAGCAGTCTCCACCAAAATTTTCCTATTTAGAATATAATTTGGTGGATTGGTAAATTGGTGGCTTTCCAAATATATATACACACACACACACACACACACACATATATGAATTATTTCCAGACTATATGTAATCCTTTGATGCAAACCAACAGAGACCTTACCAGAAGCAGAGATCTTAGTAGGAGCAGCCATGGCTTGCATGAAGCAGCTCTTTGTCACCTCAGTCCCTCTTTGTAGTCTCACCTTTATCTAACTGTTAGAGTTTTACTATTTTTGCTGCTGACATCACACTTATCTCAGACTTTTCAGCTGAGAAAGGAGGAGGAAGGAATAATGAAAAGGGTTAGCAAAAAGAAAAAAAGGGATAAAGTTAATGGTGTCATTTCTTTTTAGGCTACATACAGAACTGTAGCTGTAAATGGGTAAAGTACCCATTCTATTGTTAGAAGTCCACAGCTAAGTATAATAGTCAACATTAAAATTAATATGAATTATTATTTACCTCAGACTAAATGTGCAGCACTTGTAAAATATGGATATGCTCATTATTTTGAAAAGTCTTTGTGAAATAAAGAGCAGAATGAACTTCTATATAGAAGGGGAGATGTTCATTGTATTGATAAATACCATTCAAAGTCAGTACTCCAGAAAAAGACAACGTTGTCAGTGCATCCTTTTGTTCTGGTGAATGCTTTATTTATGGGGTTTGGGATGGAGTTTTATGCAACTGACAATTCAAAAGCAAACATTGCTGTCAACAAAGAGTTAGATCTTTAAGGAGAAAAATGTTTTTTTTTGTCAGGTTGTAGTAAGATTGGCTTCTAATTACAGTGTAGCAGAACTTCTCCATGAATGGAAGACACCATTTCATTGTGTTTAAACAGAAAGATGAAACAATGACTGAAATAATTGGTGACACTGACACTCCATGAATCAAAGTAAGTGAATTTTTTACTCCTCTCCTTTACTCTCATCCTGGGAGTTGAGTCCAGGAAGAAAGGAAGGGTGGGAGAAAACTGTTTTTAGATTTTTTTTCTTATTTCCCTTTATCCTTCTCTGTTTCATTGGCAATAAATTAAATTAATTTCTCCAAGTTGAGACTGTTTTACATGTGATGGTAAAAGTTGAGTGATCTCTTCCTGTCCTTATCTCAACTCACAGACCTTTAATCATATTTTCTCTCCCTTGTCCAGATGAGGAGGGTAGTGATAAAGTGGCTTTGGTGGGCATCTGGAGGACAGCAAAGGTCAACCCACTACAGTGGGCTGAGCATTACCCCCCACGTATGAAGCAGAGCAGCTCAGAAGAGGGGCAGAATCTGAAACCATGCTTATGCAGATCTAGTGGGCAGGAGGCTGCATGCAGGGGAAATGGTAGAAATGGTGGCTGTTCTCAAGCAGACCAGCCAAAGTGCAGCTGTCCAGACAGACGACTGCTCGCTTGCATATTGCATACGTTATGCAGACAGAAACAGGCCATCAATTATTTTCTAAAGTACTCACACTGGGTCTGGCTATAAAGACAGTGTGTGTCTAAGAGCTGATGAGAAAGAGCTTGATTACCATGTTCACTGAATAAATTATTACCAATGCAGGTACTTGTATGTATACAGCAGTTGCAAATTTCAGAGTAAGAAACTGATCATAGGAAAATCCTACAGATGTCCTTACTCCAAAGCTCAATTATCTGAATGATCATAGTTTTCCTAACATCTTGTGCTTTCTAACCCTTTCCAGGAGGCTTTTTTTAAAAAATTGGATTTGATTAGTCCTCTGAAGTAAATGGAAATTTTCTATGCAGCTATTTTTAAATCCTGTAATTAATACTTCCTGCAGCTTTAAAAAGTATTTTCAGTATCACCTTTTAATCACTAACTGGCTATGGTTTTACAGTGTCCTACAACTACTTGTACCTCAGGAAGCCCAAGCAGGCAGATGATCATCCTCCTCTTCACACTCCTCTTTGAACCACTTCAGGGGAGTACAAGGGCTGTAAAAGCCTTTCAGCTGGTGGAGGAAGAATCCTCCCAAAACACATGAAAGAAGTGCCAGCAGTGCATGCTGCGATGTGGATTTTCAGTCTCTCTGAGCTGTAGTTCTCTGGAGTTTTCCCATGAATTAGAGCAGACTTGGGAGTAATGCTTTGTGCCATGGGCTGTACTAGTTCCCAAAGCTGATGTGAATCATAGGAGTGGGAGAGTGGCTGATAGCTACCTTAGGGCTCTGCTAGTGGGCCATGACTTTTTGTGGTATTACAGCTATGGGCACCAAGAGACCTATGCCAATGGATTATATCCAGCTGTGAAAAACTGCGAATAGTAGAATTTTAAAAACAGGAATGGTTTGTCTTATACCACCACAGTTCTTCTCCCCTTTCCTGTCCTCTGTTTTTCAGTTCTTGAGGGTATATTAAATACCCTAGAAACATTACATGAGGACATGTGAGCTGTTTGAAGGTGTAAAGCCTGCTGGAATACTGTGGGGGAACTGTGGAAATGGAGGAAGACAGATTTTGTACATTCTTGTCCACAGTGCTTTTTGGGACCTGACTTGAAGAGGACTGTTCCCTGACGATCCTGGGACATAGTCTTGGAGAAACCTGGTTAGAAGTCCAGAACAGGGCCACAACTAAGGCCTCCCTGACCCTTTCATTACTGAATATTCCAGGACAAGACACAGCTGTCAAGATTTGACAGTGTTTCTGGTCATGTGCAGAACTACAGACATCTATCAAATTTCATGAGCATCAAGGTAGTCTATGCAAACACTTAGGAGTATATAGAGTTTTGTATTTCTTGGACACCCTCAGAATTCAAGCACTATTTTTTAGATTGTAGGATGCATGAAGTTAGCAGGATAATACGGAAAAGTGTTGTGATTCTGAGGCACTGCCCAAAATTATCATATGATCTCCTTAAGAGAGAACTTGGTATGTTTATCATGCAGTACATCTGTACATCTGTTTTTTTATTTAAAGATAAATAAGAGCTGACAAAGATTCACAACTATCTGAACATTTGTGACATTTTCCCAAGTGACCTACTTATTGAAGGGATTCTGTACTTTCACTTTGAACTGTACTGAAAGTAAGTTGACACTGGCAGCTTACCAAATTAAACAACAAAAGAAAACCTCGATGTTGGCAATGCTTGACTGATAAGTCCCAGCACATACAGATCTATATGCAAATAAAGATATTTTATTTTCATTAAGTGACAGATAGAATATTTTACTTTACTGAAATGATGATGATTCATGTTGGGAAAAATCCTGGCAGCTTCCTCAAATGTTTCTGGTATTTTAAATGTGCTGATAATTTCTATTTGAAGTATGAACCACCAGCAGCACTTTTGACAGCTGCAGTATCTTCTGTAATCATATTTATTCTTCATCAAAGTTTAGAGAGAGTCAATACACCCCAAGCTTTTAACATTTTGTTACTAAACAGCTATGTTTTATAGATTCCAGTGGGGGCCATCTAACATTTCTGTGTTACAGCTGTAGCAATCAAACTTATCAGCAGCAGTTTTGGAGTTTGAAGCGTATTTGTTGAACACAATGGGCCTTTTATGTTCTGTGTTCTTAACTGGTGACATTGACAACATGCCTGCCATCTTCAGCCACACACTTCATGAACAACTACAGGCACCAGTGGATGCTGGGGGCCACCCAGCTGGAAAGCAGCTTGACAAGAGAGGAGCAGAGGCCCTGGTGGACACCAAGCTGAGTGGGAGCCAGCAGGGAACTCTTGATGCAAAGGTGGCCAGTGGCATCCTGGGCTGTACTGGGAAAAGTACTGACACCATGGCAAGGGGAGTGACCAGTCTTTCCCCTCTGCTCAGCACCAGTGTGGCCTCACCTGCAGTGCTGTGTTCAATGCTGGGCTCCTCAGTGCACGAGAGACATAAACAGACTAGAGAGAGTCCAACCAAGGGCCACAAGAATGAAGGGAGTGGAGCATGTCTTCCATGAGAAAAGACTGAAAGAGCTGGGACTGTTCAGCTGGGAGAAGAGAAGGCTCAGAGGGATCACATCAGTGTCTACAAATAACTGAAGAGAAGCTGAAAAGAGGATGGAGCCAGGGTTTTTAAAGTGGCATTCAGTGCCAGGACCAGAGGCAATAGGCACAAACTGAAACACAGGAGGTTCTCTCTGAGTATCAGGAAACACTTTTCTCATGTGAGGGTGATCAAGCACTGGCACAGACTCTCCAGAGACACTGCGGAGTCTCCCTTTGCGAAAATATTTAAAAGATGCCGTTTGGCCATACTTTGCCAGGGTCGTTGGACCGGATAATTTTCAAAGATCCCTTCTAACCTCAACCTTTCTGTGATTCTAGGCAATACAATGGAAATCAACGTGTGGACCTCCTTCCAAAACTTTTCATAGCAAAGAAAGGAGGGCATTGCATGAAACTTCATATCAAGATATTACAAAACAGTTCCCATTTGACACATCAAACGAAGGCTTTCTAAAAGCTTAAGAATCTTCTTCTGTCATCTGCAATTTTTTTAAGCTGCATTAAGACACTGAGTTTTAACCATAGTTTAAGATGTTCAGTGATCAATTTTTGTACCAAGAAAAGAAGGAAAATAAGAACCCTTGGAAATGGGCTATTACAGACCAGCATACTGATCATAAGGAACTGCTGTGAAAGGAAGCTCACACTTGTAAATAAGGAAATGAAAAGAGATAAAGAGATATATACATGTTTTCAGATTGCATAATCACAGAACCATAGAATCATAGAATCATAGAATCATAGAATGGTTTGGGTTGGAAGGGACCTCAAAGTTGCAACCTGGCATGATGCTGGGTCGGGGGAGGTTTAGAGTGGATATCAGAAAAAGGATCTTCACCCAGATAGTGGTTGAGCACTGGATTCCCAGGGAAGTGATCACAGCACCAGCCTGACAAAGTTCAAGGAGCATTTGGATAATGCTCTCAGGCTCCCAGGTGTGACTCTTGGGGTGTCTTGTGTAGAGCCAGGATTCGAGCCTGACAGGTCCCTTCCAACTCAGAATATTCTATGATTCTGTGAACGCCCCTGCCATGTGCAGGAAGTGATTCATTAGACCAGATTGCTCAAAACCCCATCCCACCTCTCTGTGAACACTTCCAAGGATGGGACATCCACAGTTTCCCTGGGCAGTCTGTTCCACTGCCTTATCACCCTGCCAGTAAAGAATTTCTTCTGTATATGTAGCCTAAACATCTCTCTTTCAGTTTGATTCCATGATGCTCAGTGATGAATTAACAGGAGGTACTGCTTTTTGATACACAGATGAGCAATTTGCTATCCAGGACCTCATGAAATGTAGATGCCATATTGATATTCAAGGTGATTTCAAAATGTGCACTTAGATATAAACCAGTGATATAAATCTTAGAGGAATGTCAATCATTTGCCAATCAGATAGAATTATAGTCTAGAGACAGATGGATGGCAACATAATTGAGGCCTACCAATGGCTCATTAAAACATCATGCAAAGTAATCACCTTGCAAAGTAGTACCTGAGTAATAGTTAAAATACAAATTATTCAAAAAGCAGGAGTGAAAACCCCTGAGATGTAGGCAGAAGGGTTTTAGTGGCTTTGTATGGCGGCAGTTCTGGTGTCCTCAGCTGCAATTGAACATGGGAGATCTAGAACTCCTAGAAGAAGCCAACAGAAATTATGAAAAGATGGAATGGCATCTCTATGAAGGGAGATTTAAATATATGAGGACTCTTCAGCCTGGACAAGAGACAGGAGAGAGAGTATGGTTATCTGTCAAGAATGACCTAGAGAAAGTAAATGCAATAATTATTTTTATATTGCAAGACTAAAGGTTATCAGATTAATATCAGGTAGCAGGCTCAAAAGACACATTGTTTTGTACAATGCATAATTAAATTATGGGACTCATTGCCAGTGGATGGTCTGGAATCTAAATATAAAGCATTGCAAAAAGAAGATTCCATTAAGAAATGGAAGTCCCTCAAGACTTGAGCAGCCCCAAAGCTAAAGCCAGCTGGCATCTGTGTGGACGGACTGCATATTGAAACAGTATTTCTGTATGTTTAATTGGTTCTTGCATTTTTTCCTTACAAAAGAGTGAAAATTCAGCCAAAGTATGATTTGAGTTTAGATAGAACTAGCAGAGCATCTATTCTAACAAAGGGTGTTTGTGCAGACAAAAAAAAAAAAAATTACTGAAAACAGCCCTTAAAGATTTCACGGTTAGCTTTTAATTAAAAAAAAATTGAAAACAGAAGAAGCTGGATATTGTAATCCATCTGGCCTTGTTCTGAATCAACAGAAACAGCATAAATTGAATCCATTATTTCTGAGAGAGAAGCTGTATATGCTATTCAGAACCTGAAACTTACGGTAAACAAGCATTTGGTGTCTGCAATATCTACATAATTTGAAGTAATTTTGTTTTGATGGATGGATGTCTAGAATTTAACCAGATGTGTGCATTAAAGCAAATCCTTCTATTCTCACCAAACAGAAACAAAATGCCGATTACAAAATCATTAATTTCTATCACATTATAGTATTTCCCATGTGGTTTTGAATATTCATTGATCACCACTGGTTACTCATATGCTAGGTGTAACTTCTGGAGCATATTAGAAAAATCTCTCTAAGCATAAAACAAACCTGCTCCCAGAAGAAATAATTTTTATGCAAGTAGCAGCAAGGAGTAGAAGAAAAGATATTTCCATTAGGTAGGATGTAAAATAAAGATGTATCGTCCTTAATGTCTCTTCAATGTCTATGCAGGACTTACTGTGAGTCAAGTCCTGAGATGCAATGACAAAAGGAATGAACACTCAATACACCTTTTGAAGATCTGTTAGTTATATATTTTCTTGTACAAAGTTTGGCATTGTTAGAAACAAAGTAGAATATTGCATGAAAGCTTGAGATAAATATTGTAATTAGTGAGTCAGTTCCTTAAATCAATAACCTGCAGTCATGGATTGCCCACTGAGAATCCTTTTCCTAAATAAATTTCTAAAATAAATAAAGTTTGGAGGAGTATTTGGAATACACATAAATTTGACAATTGAAAATGGATGCTTTCCCCATTGGAAATTCTGCATCATAGATAAACTAATGATGTATGTTGAGGATGACTGAAGTTTATGAGAAGCTTCAGAAGACTGCATTTCTCTTATGTAGAAAAAAAAAAAACAAATTACTTTATCCTATATTCTCCATGAAAAAAAAAACTTGCTTTAGGAAAGCAGACGCTGGAAACTTTATTACTTAAGTCAAATCAGCCATAGATATTGGTAGTTCTGATGAAGAAATACTGGCAGGTTATTCTGGGAGCAACTAGCGTAAAAGTTAGGTTAAGGTGGAGTGGTAAAGTTAGTTAATCTCCAAGCGTTCAAGTGATCAAGTTCTGCTGAACTCTTCACACTCAGCCTTGTTTGCAGTCTTTGCTGATTAATTTCGGCTCTAAGTTTGCAGTGCCCCGTCCAAAGCCGGGCTCCCCCGCCCTGCCGAGGGGCAGCGCGCTATGGGGCCACCACAGCTGGGGCCGCAGCAAAGCCAAGGAGCATCATCACTAAGAGATGATGATGCCATGGTTCAAGGAGTGTCGGGACAGTGCTCTTAGTCACATGGTCTAGCTTCAGGTTTCGTTTACATGGAGCAGGGCGCTGAAGACCCTTATGGGTGCGTCCCGAGCTGAGCTACTGCGCGCCGCTACGAGCAGGTGCCGCTGCCGGGGCAGGACGCTGCGGAAGGCGCACCAGGAGCCGGCACCGCCTCCCCAGCCCGGCAGGACCCGCCTGCCCGCCGCCCTCTATGGTTCGCTCCCCCCAGGCGCATGCGCCGCGCCGGCCGGCTCCACATCGGCGGAAGGGCGAGCGGAGCCCGGCGGGGCGATGGCCGGCGCGGGCGGACAGGAGCTGGGTGAGGCGATCCGAGCCGTGCAGGGCGGCGGCGGCGGGAGCAGCCGAGGGGCGGTGGGATGGCAGCTGGCTGCGGGACGGAGAGGAGGGGCCGTGAGCGTCGGGACCGGCCGGCCAGCTCCTACCCCCCCTCCGCTCCAGGAGAGATGGTTCGGCTCGCCGGGGATGCGCTGCGGCGCTCGGCGCATCGAGGCGGGCGGGATGAACCATCCCACCTGCGGTGGGGGTGGGCGCTGTGCTGCAGTGTCCGTGCCGCGCCGGGGCCGGGTCGGTGGTACCGGGCCGGGCGGGCTGAGGGCAGCGCAGGCGGGGGCTCCCCGGGCCGTCAGTCACACCTGACGCTCGGTTTCTTGGTGAAGTCACGGCCTCCATAGAAGTTAATGGAAATACGTTCTTTTTGCATCGTTAGGTGATGCATTTATCTGCCCTGGAAGACTGGTTTGGGGTTTCCTGGGGCGTATGCGTGTTTATATATTAGCGGCATTGTATTTATTGCATTTACTGTGTGTCTTTCCACCTTTAAATCTAATTGATGAGGGCACGTAGATGTTAATCTCATAGTTTTTCTGCCCGTGGATGGACGAGTTAGCACATAGCAGGTTTAGTTTTAAAGTATAGTTGAGGCTGGGCTGGACACATGGAAAATCTCATCTCAGAGCTGTGCTTACAGAATCAGAATGGATCAGGTTGGAAGGGACCACAGTGGGTTTGTCTGGTCCAACCTCCCTGCTCAGGCAGGGCCATCCCAGAGCTCATGGCACAGGGCTGCCTTCAGATGGTTCTTGAGTGTCTCCAGAGAGAGGGGGACACTCCACAGCCTCTCTGGGCTGCCTGGTCCAGTGCACGCTCACCCACACTGTAAAGAAGCTCTTCCTCGTGTTCAGGTGGAACTCCCTGGGCATCAGTTTCTGCTCATTGCCTCTTGTCCCAGTGGTTTGCACCACTGAGCAGGGCCTGGCTCTGTCCTCTTGGCACCCCACTTTAAATGCTTACATATATTAATGAGGTCCCCTCTCTGCTGTCTCTTCTTGAGACTCAACAGGCTCAGCTCCCTCAACCTTTCTTCCTATAAGAGAGATGCTTCAGTGCCCCAGTCATCCTTGTTCTACCTGCTGGAAATCTGCAGATTTTGTCCTATCCAGTGGCAATGATAGGACTTGGAAGACATGCTTCAAATTTTATTGTCCCCAAGGCTGATCCATCTTGCATCAAGAGATTGTCACTTTGGGGGAAAGGTTGCTGTAAGAAATTTTAGAGCTTTTTTTTTTTTTTTCCCCCAGAAGTTCATACATCCAACAGTTTTTCTGTCAGAACCCAAAGAAATGGAATTTTCTATGGGATTAACTGTTTAAAAATGCAGTTCCACACCTGATAAGAATTCCAAAATCTTCTACATGGTTCAGTGCTATTGAATACTTAATAAAACCAAAGTCTTGCCAATGCATTGTCACTTAAGAATGTGTTAATTGTAGAAATGTGTGGCTTGGTCTACACGGGATAGTGGATTATTTAAGACTGGTGCCTGTCCAAATATATGATCCCATGTGGGTTGGGGTAAAATTGCTCCTCTGAAAGTGTGTAATAGCTATGCAGGCCTGTGTGCACTTTGTTTAATAACTCAAGTGTCGCATTTTATGAGCCTTCTGGATCCGACAGTTGCGACACGAAAGTAAACGATTCCTCCTGCTATTGAGGAGTGTTATTGACTTTCAACATTTGCTTAGAAATAGTCATTCTCAAGATTAATATATTCTGCCACAAAGCTGAATAAATCTACTTTATTAAGTTACAGTCTCTAATGGAGAGAAATAAATGACCTGAGTTTTATTTTCCAAAGAGAAATAAAAAGGGATTCAAATAATTGCACAAAGCATAGCTTGGAGTTCTTGACAGACAAACACAACAAAAGCTAGTGCTCACTTTAAATATTTTGGAAAATGTAATTATTAGTATTTAATAGGAATTTTAAAATAAGATGAGATTTTCCTTCTTAATTTTCAAGCCAAACAATACGTTTTAGTTTGAGAGTTTTGTTTGTTTGTTTTTATGTCTCTTATATTCAATGGGAGTAGCTGTAGTGGAAAATAAAAAGGGAGCTGGCTGGTGTATGATTTAATGGGGTTATCTGTTATTTCCCCCTTGAGCTAGGCAAATTTACAAAGGTATATCCGTCTGGGCCAGCATGCCTCTAGCAGTACCATTCATAGTCACTTTTTCTTCTCTGTAATTTCTTTGGGCTTGGTGGAAGCATGTGACTGAGTAAAGTAGCCGATCATGTGTACTTTGTAGACAAAGCTGTACTGTACAGTAAATACTGTAGAAGTGCTGGGAGAGTTATTTGTAGGCTAAAGTACCTAAATACCTAAACAGGCATTTCCTTCTGTGGTTGAGGGAGTAACTGAGCATAACTTAGAAAATAATTAGTGGCAATGTTTTCTTTGTAATTAAATTTCTCTTGAGAGCCCTGCTTCTGAATGCTGAATTGAAAAGCCTCTCTGCAGCATGGAGGTAATACACTGATCATCTGTGAACTGAATGCAGTTGCTGGGAACACTGAGTCTCTCCTGTTGTCACAGATGTGGTTGTTGCCAGATATAAATACTTCTTCTGTGTTAACACTGCAGTGAAGACGCCTTGCATGTGTCAGCTTGTTCATAGATTCAGCCACTAACTTTGTCCCATAAGAGCAGCCACCTGGTTGGTGACAGAAGCTCTGGTTATGCCCTAGGATCATGAATGTGACTTTCCATAGCTTATGGGAAAATATTAGCATAAACCTGCATTTTAGGCCAATGTAAAGATGATGTGATGCTGATTTTCTCTTTTATGGAGCAGTTAAAACAGCTGCTTGCTAAATTGAATCTTTATCCCAACTACAGAGGCACTGGGTCACCCTTTATTTAATAAACACATTTCACAGTTTGTGAATCTTGGGCAGTGTTTCTGGCCCTGTGGGCATGTTCTTGTGTAGAAGCTGACTGAGCAGTAATGTACAAGACTTCTTTTGCCTACTGCTTTTTGCTGAGCACTTAATATACGTGTGAAGTGTTGCTCCAACAAGACCTGTGTGTTCCCTGTCCCATAAATAAGTAAAACCAGCTGATGCAAACAATGGTGTGCTTTATCCTATCCCCCAAATCTTTATATGCTTGTATGTCAAATCCAGTTAGTTCTGTTTGCTGACAGTGACTTCAAAAACCTAAAGGGAAAAAAAACCCCAAGCAAATAAAAACCAGACTGTATTGTTAAATTGGATTTGGAAACGAGGTTTTAGACACAAATTTGTCTGGGGTGTGACCTTCTCCAAAAGAACATCAGAAGACTGTAGTTGGCTTTTATTTTTAATATCTCCTTTAGGTTGCTATGCCCGCCTGGCAAACTGCTCCATTCTTTTGTCACTGTTTCTTCCATAAAATGAAAATGATGGAGATCAGTTTTATCCCCTGTGGTGCTGGGTAGTTCAGTTAAATTTGGAAGTGTTAATTGCTTGAGCAATATAGAAAAATTAACTAAAGTTCTTGGTGAAAATTAATTTCTTTGCTGAACTTTTGAACCAAAGGATTTCTTCAGTGTGCTCGAAAATCTTGAGAATTAAGTAAATTTAGTAAGCCAGTTCAAAAGTTTCTTTGTCAGTATGTCCGTATATGTTGGCAAAATGCTTGCAGATTCTAGGGGGATAGAAAAGTACACATGAAGATACAAAATTGGAAATAGTAGTTGTAACAATTTTCACACTACAGATTTAATCTCACTGTGTAACTGGGGGCTGGTTAGTGATTGAAATTTAGGTCTTTGACCAAATAGTGTGTTCAGATGCAGCCAGGACAGTTTTGTGGAGCATGGATCTAATGTTGGCTGATGTGTGCTCTGCACCACGCGCTTTGTGAGAGCAGCCGGACAGCTTAATTTCTGATTCAGGTATGAAAGGCATATGCTGTTCTTGTGCTACAGTTTGAGATTGTATTTAGGTTGCACATACTGGGCCTTTGTAGGAAGGAATCAAAGTAAATGTGGGTATTCAGTGCCAGTTTTCTGGCAGTGACTGTGGATATTCCAGAATAATTAATTTCGATCTAGATCCAAGTAGAGAAGGCTCAAGCAATTTTGTCTTATGTGCTCTAGACTACAAGTTTGGACCCATTAAACGCAGATGTTACACAAACCCAGATGTCACTGTGGGTATGGACTGTGGGACACAGCCACAGTATTCCAACAGTAGAGATCTGTTGTCAAATGAAAACCCATGCTTAGAAAGTCACATGATCCAAACCTCTCATTAATGTCTGAGTACCATCACTGTTAATGAGTTTGCATATTTAGGCCAAAACTATACAGCAGTCATGGGATGAAGGAGGAATGATGAGGAAAAGAAGGATAGTGGGACAGTGATAACAATAACCCTGAGATGACTAGATGGCTTTAAGCACGGAGAGATGACTTTTCAGAAGAAAAATAGCTTGTCTTAGGAAAATTTTTTATTACTTGAAAGATGAGGGGAATGCTTGGGTATGTCTAAATCTATTCCTAAAGGACTACCTTTGTGATCAGAAGATGGGTCAAGAAGTTAGGAAAGAAAGTAAAATGGGATGTCTAAAGTTCAGAGTCTTCTGTGTGTTATCTGGCTTCGTGGTAAACAGTGCAGATGTATGTATGTACCAAACGTTCCAGTCTCAGGTTGCACTGAAAGAAGAAAATTTTACTTTTCTGCTTTGACTGAGCAGTTGCTGACTCAGCAAAGCTATGGTCCTATGGGTAATGCTGCTCCCTTGCTACTGCTAAGTAAGACCCTTACTTGCTGCATGTTGTCATTATTGTTTAGCATTATGAAGAGCATCCTACAAAGTGCGATGGAGACCAAAATGGAAAATTAATTTAATTATTATTTCTTTTATCTGTTGTTGAATTTCATGTGATCACAGACTTGCACGCTTGTAGTTTGGCTTGTTCCTTCAGATTATTAGTTTAGAATCAATACTTTAAAGAATGAAAATGAACCTAATCAATTGCTCACTGGGTGAAATTTCCTGCTCCCTCTGATCCCTGAGGAGGCAAACTTTTACTCCAGAACTAGAGTATGCAGGTCTTTGTGAGTATCAAATGAGCCCGGCAGGGACTCAGAGCTGAGGGGGAGGATGGTTGTGGCATCCTCAAGAGCTAGTCAGCACAATGCTGTGGGAGCAGGGGTAAGGAACTTTGGTGATCCTTTTTTTGATCAATTCATCGATTATGTGCCATGTAGAGAAATGTGGTGAAGTCCATCCTGACTTGTATGATTAGAATATCACTGAGTATAAATTCGCTTTACAGTGTACTTTCTGGTTGAGTCTCTGACCTCTGATCTTTGTTCTTGACTGGGCATCTTTGCTTCTGTCAAGTGCTTTCATTACTGGCTTTCAACTTTTCAGACATGAAATTTTGACAGCTCTTTGGTGTTTTCAGGAGAATTTGAGCTATATGATTTAATTTTAATTACTTGGATAAGCTGCCTTCTGCTTTGTGGGGTTTTTACCTTGTTCTACAGTTTTTCTTTAGAAGCTGTTTAGCACTGATGGGCTTCAGTAACCTGATGGTGGGTTAGACATCTTTAAGGCTTAATAAAAACCTTCATGATTTGCTTAATGGCTGTGGTGGGTTGATCCTGGCTGGATTCTGGGTGTCCACAAAAGCTTCTCTATCACTCCCTTCCTTAGCTGGAGAAAATATAACAAAATGCTTGTGTGTGGGTTGAGCAAAGGACAGGGAGAGATCACTCGCCAATTACAGTCACGGACAAAACAGACTCAACTTGGGTAAATTAACTGAATTTCTTATCAGACAAATCATAGCAGGGTAATGAGAATTAAGAATAAATCTAAAAAAACCCATCTCTCCATTCTTCCCAGGTTCACCTTAACTCACCATTTCTTTACTTGGTCCCCTCCAGTGGTGCCAGGAGATGGGGAATGGGGACTGCAGTCAGTTCACTACATCGTTTCTTCTGCTCCTTTCTCCTTGGCGGGAGGACTCCTCACACTCTTTCCATGTTCTAGCATGGAACATGTTTCTGTGTTCCCCTCCCATGGGAGAAGGTCTTCCAGAAACTGCTCCAGTGGGGGTTCCCATGGGGTCACAAGTGTGCCAGCAAACCTGCTCCAAACTTAGACTCTTCCCTCCATGAGGCCACAGGTCCTCTGCCAGGAAGTCTGCCCCACAGTGGGCTTCCCGTGAGGTCACAGCCTTCTTTGGGCATGCAGCTGCTCCACTTGTGTGGTCCTCCAGGAGCTGCAGGTGGATCTCTGCTCCGCTGTGGTCATCCAGGGGCACAGCTGCCTCACCAAGGGCCGCACCAGGGGCTGCAGGGGAATCTCAGCTCTGGTGCCTGGAGCACCTCCTGCCCCTCCTTCTGCACTGACCTGGGGGTCTGCAGGGCTGTTCCTCTCACATATTCCCAGTCCACTCTCCAGCTCTAGTTGCTTTGCAGGTTTTTTTTTTTCCATTCTTAACTATGTTATTGCAGGGGTGCTGCCACCATCACTGATGGGCTTGGACTTGTCCTGCAGAAGATCTATCCTGACATTGGCTCTGTTAATATGGGAGAAGCTTCCAGCAGCTTCTTGCTGAAGCCAGTCCTGTAGCCCCATCACTACCAAAACCCTGACATGCAATGGCTGCTTTGTAATGTAAATGTAGTGTGGTTTGTTTTTTTACTTTTAATAACAAATGTTAGCATTGCAGGGATTTCTTTTTTTTTTTTTGATGAAAGTTATGGAACTTGAGACTTACTCTACATATTTTATGAATGGATGTTGTGGTAGGCAAGTGTAGGGTAAATAATCTTTTTGCTCTTGTCAGGATTTGCTCCGCTTAACTGTAGTAATTTAAAATGGTTATAATTTCCTCAACATTAAACTGGCATAAGCTGTTAGTTTTGCCTGAAAAGCAATTTTGTTCACTACTGACTGCTTGCTGTTAGTTGGTGCTGTTACTTAGCTGGAATTTTATGCCAGTTTAAAAGGTTCATGAAATTGCAGCTTTCAAAGCATGCAACCTGATTCCTGTATTTTGGTTCTTTCTTCAATGAATTGAGATACTTTCTGTGGTATCTGTCTTACCTCTTTGAGTGCAGACTTAGTGTTTAATTCTGAAGTAGCTACCAGTGGTTAAGACGAATCTCACTCTTTCCTGTCTTGCATTATGTTGCATTAGCTTGCAAAGTGATTTAAACCAGTGACATTTTCATGATAGAAAGTTGCTTTTCTTAACGAAAAACTGTAGTGTTTGGCCATAACAATAATAATAATAATAATAATAATGAAATGGTGTGCCATTTTAAAGAGAGAGAATATCCTGTGCAAACTTGTGCTCTATATATCTGCTTAAATCATCTTTGTAGTTAGGAACATGTTGAAACCTCATGGCATGGGAAATTTAAATCATGTCTTCTGAACTGTTAGCTTGTTTCTAATGCTAATGTAGTATTAACTCTGTTGTGCAGGCATGGAAGTTATGAAGCCTTTAATTGATGAAGAAGACTCAGATGGCATCTCAGATGAAGAGCATGAAAATACTTTCCTGCCGGTTAAGACACACTACCAGCTTGATAATGAAGAAGGCATTACGTATGTGTTAATCCTAAGTATCAGCTTGTTCAAATTTCTTGCCTCTGACTTGTTTCTAATGAGCAGTTTTCTGAACTCTGAAGGGGTCTTCTTGCACCTGCAGAACAGTTTTGTAGTTATTCTTAAGGACTTTGCATAATTCTCCCAAAAAGCAGCCCATTTTGAAGCTAACAATGTACTGGCTATAAAATATTTCAGGGTTCCTATTGTAAAGTGATTAGGCTACTCAAAGTCCAAGCACCATTTGAAAAAGATTTTGAGAGACTCTGGAGATAACCTGTTTTGAAAATGCAATTAGAAAAGCTTGTAAATGTTTTGGGGTTTTCTTTTTCCCTTTGGATAAAGCTTTGACTGACAAATTGTGATTTGCAACTGATAATTGTTTTGAATGTTATAGGTTTTAAAATAACATTGATAAAACTTGGTGATTTTGACTCTGAGGCAAATAACTATGAGATTGCTGAGAAATTAACATTTCACAAGCTGGAGTAAAGAACTGAATATCAGACTTGTGTGTTCTATTTGAGGGTGCTCACATGTAAGGATGAATAAAAATATTATTTGAATGTGCTGCACTTCTTTTAAAATAGGTGGACCACTGTAAATTGTAAGTTGAAACTTGGAATGTATCACTTCATTATAGACAAAGGGTGAAGTTTTGGTTTTGCCCTCTACCCCATCTATGTGTACTTCTAATGTGACATTTTATCCGCAGGTTTATACAAACACTGACTCACCTCCTCAAGGGAAACATCGGAACTGGGCTTCTTGGTCTTCCGCTTGCAATAAAAAATGCTGGCATTGTGGTAAGAATTCTTTTTTCATGGACTAGAATAATCATCTAGAAAGATTTACAGATATATGTCCTGAAAATCTAAAATCTCAATACTTCTTATTTGTCACTGCTGTCTTAATAGAGTTGTGTCGTTTCTTCTCTTTAATTTGAGGAAATCAGTACTGAAGATTAAGGTTTTATTGTTTTAAAGAAATTTACTACTTCACCCTGAAGACTTCATTGCATGAGTTGCAATTTTGCTTAGCCAAAGTATTTTTCTGGTCCAAACAGAAAGTTTGTCAGAAAAAAAGAGATACTTTGATTTACTCAGACTCCTGTGATAACTCATGGGAATTGTTTCTGTGGGGTTGTGTTGTCTTTGTATAGATTTCTCTAGAGACAAATTCTATGTCTTAGGATGAAGCATCAGCTTGTTAAATCAATCTAGTGTTTCTGCAGAAATATAGTCCAGGCTGTTTATACCTGGTAGCAAACAATGCATTTCCTAGAGCAGGGTAAATTTAATCAAATGAAATTTTCACCTTACAACTAAATAATCCTGTAATTCATAGCACAGGTCGTTCAGTTTGAGAGTGAAAGTTGCATGTAAGGCAAGTTCCTTCTGTGAAAACTTCTGGTCAAGCTTCTATTCTGAGACAAATGATTTAATTTTATAGTTATCTGTTACTTGTAACTTTTATTGCCACTTTCAAGTGGTTCAAACCACTGAATTGTGCAGTCTATATAGTCTTCTTTCTTGACACTTTTTTGGCAAGTGAAACAGTTAGAGGAGTGAAGTACTCATTTGGTACTTATGGCTTGACCACCCCTGAATAGCTTTCTCTTAAAGTAGTGAACTGAAACTGAGGGATGACATGAAACATCAGCAGCAACACCCACCTGAGGGGGAAAATGTTTTAATTATTAATTTATTTGCTACAGTGTGAAGTTTTTTTCATGTAAAGATTTTTCCCCAGCATATTTTCATGAAAACTTCTGTATCTCTTGTGTTCTCCCTTTTTTTTTCCATACCAGGTTGGACCAATCAGCCTTGTGTTCATAGGATTTATATCTGTTCACTGTATGCACATCTTGGTACGTTGCAGCCACTGTCTATGTCAGAGGTAAATGTGGAACTACTCATTCAGTTGCTGAGTTTAAGTATTTTTTTTAATTCCTCTTTTCTGTTTGTGATTTTTGGACTACAAAATATTCTGGTACTGTAGCATTTTCTTCTGTCAGTTTAGAATCTTCCCAGATTCTTAGTGTGCACTCAGTAATGATAGCTATGCTTTGTGCAGCACATTGGAAAACATATTTGTTCTCTGCTCATACACAAAATGAGGTTGGTTTAACTTGTGTTGCCCAATGCCTTCTTCCCTGCTGGCAGATAATCAGGTCTTTCTCATTGCAGTTTTAATTGCTTATTTTCAGTCCTTCTTTATATTCATAGAGCTTCTGAGTCTTCATAGCTTTGAAAAATGTAAATAATTTATGAATACCCAGTTTATAAGTACTTTATAGAAGTAAAAGATAAACTAAGAAATGCTGTTAATGTCTTTCATGATTATATGTGAACTCTGTTTCTGAATTGTGGCAACTTGATTCTTTGAAGTTGTAGTGCTAAAAGAATGTGTGAAAATTATGTTATTGAGCAGATAAATATTAAATATTCCTCCAAATGAGACATGCAGTACTGCAGGGAAGCAGTTGCTCAGATTTGACTGACAATATTTTGATTAATAGGGACTTTCATTAAACATTTTTATTGTACTGTCAAGTGTTACAGAGAAGCAGTGGGAGAGTCTCGTTTCAAAGTGTAATGAACTTTTGAACTGAGTAGAATCACAAAACTTTTCATGTCCCTGTAGCTGGAAAATCTTATTTTATCAGATTAATATGATATTGTACTGTGAATGGACCCTGTCATTCCTGAATTTTTCCTCTGTAGTTCTGAATGGTCTTTAAAGTTGATGACCAAAATAAGATTATTGAATAAATTGTAATTTACTGCTTGTGTAACAGGAGTTGAATTCTGTTTAAGTTCTTTGTGACTTTAGATTTGAGATTGATTTCTTAAGCTCATATGATAATAGTAATATGATTTTGGAGTAGTTTATCAAAAAAACCCCTTGTTTTGTAAGAAACTCTTTTATTACTGTTGAACTGGGGGGAAGCAACACTGTGTTTCACATGCTTGTAGAGTGCTAAATAGCCCTTTCTGGGGTAAAGAAGCCCAAGCCATATCTCTGAAATTCAGCAAGTGTTGCCACAGGTAACAACTTGTTATAATCATGGAAGACCAACAGTATTTTCAGAGTAGGGTTCTAGGTCCTCATGGCTTCGGGTGACTGTTTTTTCTTCACTTCTTGATTTCAGGATGAAGAAGTCCTCCCTGGGATATAGTGATACAGTTAGCTGTGCAATGGAAGTGGGGCCCTTGACTGCACTTCAGAAACGAGCTTCTTGGGGCCGGTAAGTTTGAACTAGAATTTAGTTGAGTAAATTTATTTTTAAAAGTTAATGGCTATGCTTGGAATGATTAGGAAATTTCCATTTTACTAAGATTTTACCTTCCTTAAAAATGCTTTTATGCAGTGTTATTTCCTGCTGCCAGCTGGTAGTGGTGAGATGGCAAGATGTCTGACTCTATTAGGCATTTCAATTTTCTGTTCTACAGCAGCTCTGAAGAGAAGGAATTCTGTTTAGTAATACAGGAAGAGATGTGTTATAATCAGAAATGCATTCTGTGTTGTCTAATGCAGTGAAGTAGTTTAAGTTTTCATTCTCTTTTCCCAACATTTCTGTGCATTTCAGGTTGACACTGCAAATGTTATTTACTTTAATGTATGTATTCTAAGAGGAAGCAAATTAATTCCTTGATTCCTACTTAAATATAACATACAAATAATGGAGAAATATTTACTATTTTTGCAATAATGACATGAAGATACAAATGGCTTGTTGTGTCTATTAAATATTTTGTCCTTTTGCAAAAAACACATTATTTTTTCTTTGCCATCTGTTGCTGTTTGTAGAGTTTTTGGTATGACTGCACAGTAATGAAATTTGGAATATGAAACATATGTTTCTGAGCATTAATTTAAAATGGTTTTTACCTTACTTGTGGAAGAATTTTTTATATTCTTGTTACTTTCAAGGATGCAGCATCTTGCTAGTGAGCTAGTGTTTTAAGATGTGTTGTGATGACTTCATAGGAATGGACTAGTGCTCAATTAGAGGGAAAATTGGTTTGTTCTGCTATATAATGACAATTTTCTATTGCACCAAAGAGTTATAAGCCTCAAATGGGCAATTTGGTCTCTGGAGACTCTGTGCTGCAGCAAATCCATTCTCTGTGGCAGATCTCTGCTCTGTGCTTGACTCTAGCAGAGTTTCATTACAGTGTGTCTTCAGGCCACCATTGTGTATCGCTTTTTTCAAAAACAGTCTGAGCCACAGTGTTCTTTCAATGATCACCCCCCTGTTTTTACACAGGAGGAACCTGCACTGCACTGCTTGTGAGATTAACGTGGCATTTGAGTCTAACTTTCTGACTACTCTAAAAAGGAGCAGTAATTGCATATTAGGTAGCAATGGGATAATTTTTTGGATCTTAAGTATAATGTATGTTTGTTTTTTCTTCCTCAGGTATATTGTGGACTTTTTCTTAGTGATAACACAGCTGGGATTTTGTGGCGTTTATGTTGTGTTCTTGGCAGAAAATGTGAAACAAGTGAGTAATGCTGCCATATGGAAGCAGTTATGGGTCTAGATTCATTTTCTCTCACTTTGATTTCCTATAAAGCTTTTAGTTAAAAGGGGCAGTAGGCAAGGTGAACTAAATTCAGATCTTGTGAAAGTGTATGTTTCCTTCTGGCTTGTTTGTTGAGTTTAAAAATTAATTGTGGAAATGATGGAAAATAAGGCATAAAATAGTGTAGGAGCTAGTTGTCCCAGAATATTTTTTTGCTAGGCTTTCTGCTGACTTCCTTTTTTTTCTCCCCAAACTCCTGGGCATATTTTATCCTTTTCATGTAACTGAAATTTTTTTTTGTTCTTGTTTAGTCCCTTCTATTCACAGAATCCACTGTATCTAAATGAATCCTGATTTTTGTTCCAAAAAATGCCTGACATTGACATTTCTACAGCTTCCTCAGTAGTCAGTTCCAATGCTTTCTTTATCTGTTAGACAGCTGCTTCTTTGTAGAAGCTTCAGATTTCTTATTGATATTGTAAGTTCTTTATTTCATTTTCTAGATACAAGTAATTTATTCTTTTCTATTTGTGGAGACCTTTTACATTTTTGAATATTTTTATCCTGTCTCCCCTTTATCTAACAGAGGGGAGGCATGATATGATCTTAAAATTGTTTTTGCTCTTCTGGGAATACTTTGCATTTGGTCACATCTCTTTCTTTCAAGTGTTCTCCCTGAAGTTGCTTAAGTCAACTAAACATTGCAAATGGATTGCCACAACCACAAATGCCTTTATACATCGCAAGTGACCCCAAACCTTTCGATAAAACCCAGCTAGCCCTTTTCTTCCCTACAGCCATCTGTCACTGACAAAAGCAAACAAAACCACGCGTATCACTTTTGTGACAGCTGCTCCTGCTTTCATTCACCTGCTTTATCACTGTCTCTTGCTCTCCAGTCCTTCTAAGCTCTTTCTCATAGGGGGATTCTGTTGATGGGGTCCTGGTGGGTGCTGGTCCTTCCTCGAGGCACACTTGGCAGCTGCAGTCAGCAATTTGTGTGTCTGAGCACGTGGTCCATGGAGGATCAGCCAGCACAGGATGGATGCTGAAACACAGGCATGTTGAGCTTGTGGTGCTCTCTGTTCTGGGGGCAGTAAATTCCGTGGGAATTTTACAATTCCAGGACTCAACCAATGTGCTCTGCTGTGTTTTCTGCTCAGGAGACTATGGTTTAGTTAGTCAGTTGTCATAAAGCTTAATGAGTGAATCTGGGCCTGTATCCATACAAGCACTGGTGAGGCAGCACCTCGAGTTCTGTGTCCAGGTCTGGGCTCCTCACTTCAAGAAAAACATTGAGATGCTGGAGTGAGCCCAGAGAAGAACAGTGAAGCTGGGGAAGAGTCTAGAGAGTAAGTCATATGAGGAATGACTGAGGGAGCTGGGAGTGTTATGGAGAGGAGGAGGCTCAGGAGTGACCTTGGCAGTAGCCAGGTGGGGGTTGTTTTCTCCCAGGCAGCCAATGACAGGATGAAAGGACATAGCCTGAAATGGTGCCACGGAAAGTTCAGGTTGGGCATCAGAAAGAATTTCTTCACGGAAAGGGTTGTAAGGCATTGGAACAGACTACACTGGAAGGAGGTCACTATTCCTCAAGGTATTCAGGAAACAACTGGACACACAGTGCCATGGTCTAGATGACAAGGTGATGATTGGTCAAAAGTTGGACTGAGTGGTCTTTGTGGTCTTTTCCAACCCAAACATTTTGGCGACTCTGATTCTGTGTATACTCCTGTGAGTAGTGAAGTGAGGAATAAGGTGAAGGTGTGGTAGGTTGCTGAGCATTAATCGTCCATATGGATTGTTACTCTACCCATAAGGTAGGCAACAGGTGTCTTGGCATAGCTTACCTCAATTTAATTATGAAGAAGACTGTCCCCTTGGGCAATTAGCACACAGAAGATTGTTTATTTTCATCCCATTGTAAATGAGTATTTATAAGACGTTTCCATGTTTAAGAAGTATTTAAGAAGTGTTCCAAGTTCTGTGGATGAAGATCTGTCACGATGAGACAAATTTGTGTATTTGGAAGCTAGGTACTCTGTAATTTGTATATTGTGAGGGAAAAAAATATCCCAACCTTTAAAACTACACTCCTACTGTCAGAATCTGTCTCTAAAGCTAAAAATACTATCTGATGTCATTTTGCTGGCCTTCTGAAATAAGATCTTTAATGCATGCTTTGTAATGTAAGTTTAATTTAAAGTCTTAAAATACTTAAAATACTTACCTGATCAACTGGTTATGTATGTGCTGTGGTCTTAGGCAAAAGATGAGACTGAATACTTGCTGACCTTGACTTTTGTAGATTTGGAAAAAAAAAAAACCCAAAATGTTTTTCTGGAAACTTTTTGCTGTCTTGATGAAAAATTGAAAGCTCTTACAGGAAGTCAACTGCTGCAAAAGCAGCAACTGCTGAGACCTGTAACATGAACCCTATGGATGGGTGGATTAAAGTCATTAGCAATTCAGGAGTTCCACTTCCAAATATACTTGATTTGGACTGTCCTTTACTTGCTCTTATGTGAGGGAGAAGTCTGGTTTCTTCCTGGCAACTTTCTATTGCAGAAATCAGTCCCATAGAGGGCACCAAAGAACAAAATTTGGTGCAGCCTAAATCTAATGAATTGCAGTAGTGAAAGGACCGGGAAGGTGGACAGAAGAAGTGGGGGGGTGGGAAGGGGAGAACTAAGATAAGGGAAAAACATAGTAAAAATATTACTAATGGTGCACCTTGACCAATACGTCTGCATTATAATCTGTACTTTGCTGATCATATTTACATGTTGGTGTGTGCATATTCCACTATCAAAACTGGTGGAAACTTACACAGAGATTTTTCTGCATTACATTAGCATTTTCCATACCCTGTGCTGCAAGATCCTGTTTTCAGTTAATGTTGAATAGCAAGTCAAGCTTTTCCTAAGGAATATTTTCCAAGAGCACCAAAGAAACATAGTCCGGTGACAAAAGTTCTGGTTAACTCTGTCAGGATGTAATAAGAGGCTTATGGGTGAAAGTATTTCAGACTGAAGAACAGTAAAGCTGGAACAAAAATCTTGAGGGCTGATTGCAGCAAGGCTAGGGAAGGAACATACAGGGATAGGGTAAAGGGCCTATGCTCAAAAGAACATGGTGCCCTATCATGCCATAGTTGCTTTGAATTTCCTGCTTGGACAGCAGAAGACCCTGTGTCAAGAGTCTTGGCATTTCATAAAGTCATGGAATTGTGAAGGTTGGTTTTGCAAAGATTTTTATCAAGATCAGCAAATACTGCCATGTTCATCATGTGCCTAAGTGCTACATCCACACATTTCTTGAGCACTTAAAAGGGTGGTGATTCCAGGACTTTCCTGGACAACTTCTTCCCATGCCTGACTACCCTTTTTAGTGAAGGGGAATTTATTTAGTGAAGGGAAACTATTTAATGAATATTTGCTGAGTTCTCTGGACAAGTGTCCTCTTTCATTGTTTACTAAGAAATGAAAACACTTTCTTGCTTTTTAAGAGTGTCTTTAGCACCTTGAAGATGACCCATCAGTAGCATGCTGTGTAGTGGAATTCTGATTTTGTTTTTCCTGTTTTTAGGGAAAACCTTACAAAACTTTGGAAATTGTGCTTAGTCATAAAACTGGATGTGTTAAAAATGTTGCAAAGTACAGTATTAAGTTGTAATGAAATGCCAGAACTAAATGAACTGTGAAACATTTATTTGGCCTGTTCATGCAAAATTACAGGGTTATAATATAGTCTTCATCTCTGTGGTAACATACTGATTTTGTCCCAGATCTGGCCCTGTGCATTGCACTGGCTGTTGCTCTGAGCTGAGTAAGGAAGAAATTAGGAGGAACTACTGAGTTCAAGGACTGCTGTTTTGACTTCATTAGATGTTAAAAAGTCCATAAAATTGCATGACAGACAGAAAGAGTGTGGTTTGGGATACAGGTGGTCTCTGTTGAAGACACCAAGGAAATGGAATTATTTCTTGCTTCTGAGATAGTTCCTGTAAGAAAGAAGCATGTTCATTGGTTCAGTGGAATTTTTTGCGGCCTTTAATTATGCATTAGTTTTCTGAGTGGAGAAGGAACTTCATACCTAAATCTGTACAAATATTTGATCTTCCTGGATTCAGCTGAAGCTGGTGAATGCTATGCTTGGGCTGTATAAATGAGTGAAAAAAACTGTTTCAGACATCACACCAGCATGGTAAATTAATGCTTGAGTAGCTGAAGTAACTCCTGATGAAATCTTGTGTCTGGGGAGATCACTGTGCTCAGTGACTTCAGTGGCTATGTGCTTCCTTTCTTTCTTATGTCAGATCATGTTGCTTTGTTCAGGACACAGACAATTATAGAGAGTGTTGGCTGTTCTTGGCTCAACATGACTGCCATATGCAGTAATGCACTAGCAGAGAGCAGCAGGAGATTGAAAGTGATTATTGTCCAGAATAAGAATCTGAGGTAATATTAATTCTAACATTTAGGAGACTAGGTTAGATAGAAAGTGTGTCATAGTCCATCCTAACACAACCAGCAGTAGATTTGCACGGAACTAAACAGCACATGAAAAAGTTTGAAAACCCAAATTCTTCCTGCTGTTTTGTATTTTGGTACTTTTGGAACAGTTTTAAGTGTCGTCTGATCAATTTTTAAAAGTAAAATTTAGGAAAATACTTTCAAAGTCATGGTGATGTTAGCTTTCACCTGAAGAAGCCAGTATAATCTCATCTTCATTAGAGTTTTCCTTTGCTACTCTGCTGTCAGATCTCCCACAGCCAATTGCTCCATTTTAAGAGGAAAAGTAGTGATCCTTACTTTCTATAATTTTTGTGTTTTACTTTCCGACTCAGTTTTTTCTACCTGTCAGTAAATTATGCCTGTTTGTTTAGTTCTCCCACAAGATTAACCCTTGCTGGATCTTATCTGGTGTACCTCTTCTGAGTTAATATATAGGATCCCTATTTTGTCACATCTCAAAATCCATCCATATTTTCTCTGGCCTTGCCTAAGCCTGTAAGTGGTACTGCTCTGTTAAAGTGTTGTTAAAGCTGCTCTCTTGATGCAAAGTTGATTTAAAAGTATATATGTCCACAAAAGAGAATAAACTCTATCCTCATGTGCATTTTTAGCAGCATAACTGTGGCCATGAGTCTGAATTTGTACACAGTGAGAAAGCACTAGATGCCACTTCGAATATAGCAAGTTTTTCCATGCTGTCTCTGACAATATTAGTGTATCCAAGTGAGGTTGTTATGAGATGGATGGATGGATGGATGGATGGATGGATGGATGGACAACTTGCTGGGGGGGGAAAAAAAGCTGTTTGTATGATCAGATTCAGAGGGTAGGGGTCATGATCAAGAGCCAGCAACGTGTCCTGAAAGCAAGAGAATCCTGGGTTGTATGAACAGAAGAATTGCTGGTAGATGGAGAGAAGTGATTGTCATCCTTTACTTCCTATTTGTTAGACCATATCTAGCATCCTCAGCTGAGTTTTGATATCCTCAATAGTGGAATGTCATTGACAGACTGAAGTGAGTTTAGGGAAGCCTGCTGAAATGATGGGGGCTGAAGCACTTGTCCTGTGAGGACTGGGGAAATCGGGCTTGTTCGTCTTGGAGAAGTGACTTTTGGAGGACTTAGGAGCAGCAAGGACTACAAAGGATTTGTCTAGAAAATGAAGGCAAGTTCTGTACTTGGTGAGGACAAGAGAAAGTTGTCAAAAAACTTACAAGAGGTAGGTGCCATTCCTATCTCAGACTAAAGTCAACTGTGACTACAAATCTGATTAATGCAGAATAGTATTCTGTAATACTGTAGCAGATAAGGCTATTTTGTATGACCACACTTACCTAACACAATGTGGAGATGTGATATCATCACACCCATCATCATGGTAGCTGATCACAGTAGGCCAAAATTTGAATTGAATTTTATAGAGTATTGTACATTGCATTTTCCAACTGCATTAGCCGGTAAACTCCAGTTGAATGTCTAGTTGGAATTTGGTGGTGGTAATACAAAAAAATATTTCTGACTTCAGACACTTTCTAATGGGGTTTATGTGTACTAAGGGAATGCCTCTGTCTTTAAGAGAAGACGGAAGTGTTTGAATGCTTGAAATTATTTGAGTAAAACCTGGTTTATACTGTGGTATTATAAGAATATATTTTAGGACCTGAACTGTATCTTGCCTGGTAGTTTTTTGTTTGGTTTGGGTTTTTTTAAGGAATAAACGTTTTATTTATTTTTTTCATATAGCTCATCAGGCTACAGATATTTGTATAAATTGAAGACATACTGGGCTAAATATTTATTGTAGCAGAAAGTTTATGTGCTGAAATCACTTTGTGATTCTTAGAAGCTCTTTTACATGTCCTTGTGTGCAGAGCAGCTCTGGCTACCTGCAAATGTATGCAAGCAAGTAAACACACAAGACCTGTTAAAGTGAAAGGCCTAAAGTGATTGTTCTGTATTTTTGTTTTAACTATGGGGGCAAAGCAGGAAACTTCCATAGAAAGCTTTCCTTCATGTGGCATTAGGGAAGTGATTTAAGTGTTTCACTTACTACTTGGCAAAGTCAAGTTACTGTAGCTATGTGAATTCAGTTCTAAATGTAATTAGAACTTCTTTGTAGCTTTCTAAAAATGCTATCTTAATGAAAACTATCAGATGTTAAATGTCTTGCAAGTGACACTTTAGATTCTTGTAAGGTAGAAACCATCGGTGTTTCCATAATGACCAATGATGTTTTCATATAAAGTGAGATTTCTGGAAAACGTGGTTGCGGAATTGTATAGTTTAGTTTTCCCTTTTTCATTGTGGCAAAAAAAAAAATGTACAGTGGTTTTGGTTACAGACAGAATAGTTTAAAGTTAATTCTCTCTTCCTGAATTTGTGGATTATTTGAAACAATGGAAATCAAGCAAGTTATTTCAGTTATATATCAGCTTAGCCTTAGCATTTTTGTTTTTCTCTGTGCTATAAGGAATTTTTTTTTCCCACTTCTTTTTTTATCTTTTGTAGCCATCAAGTCAAAGGCTTTATGCAGCATGAGCAGATTAAGTACAGTCATACACTCATTTGTGAGATGGTGAATGCAATGGTAGAGAGGGAAGGGATACCTAAGGGAAACAACATGTTGAGATTTAAAAGGAATTTAACTGTTCTCATTTTGCTGCAAGCAGGAAAACCACCAGCTCTGGATGTTTTGATTGTCGTGTGCACATAGCACAGATGGCTGTGTACATTTCCATGAAACAAATTTTTGGCAGTTGCAGCCACACTGACTTTTTCCCAAAAGAAGCAATGAGAGTCGTGAATAGTCCCAACTCAATCATCTGATTTGCACTACAGGCAACTATTGTACTGTTATGTACAAAAAAAAACCCTAATGCACTTTCACATTGTGTGCTATTTTTAATTTATAGGCATTAATTTGTATCAGTTTATCAGATACAGGACTCTCAATTCTGTCAGAGCTCATGGTTTTTAAAGTAGAGTTAATGTTCATTAATAAAAAATTGAAGAGTAAAAAAATTCATTTGAATTAAATGGAAGACAGGAATGTTCATATTCTAACATTATTTTCTATGTATGCTGCTATGATGTGCATGGTGAAGACATAATGTTTTTAGGCACTGAACTCAGATGCTATAGCATTTTATCACCTAACCCTCTTAGTCTCCTTAGGAGAATTCAAACTCTTAAGATTTAGGCCCAGATCTGTCTGACTTGCTTCCTGTTTACCAAACTCTCCCTTTCTGAAAGGACTCTGATCTAAACTGCACATGTGAATTTCCTCTTTAGTTAGTGGCAGGATAATGATGCTTTCAAGCCCTGATTTTATAATTTGCCTTAAGTATGAAGCTCTTGCTAAAAGAGCCCTGTCTTCCCCTCTGCACTGAGAGTACACATACAGGGATCTCAAAATTCCTGTCACTCACCAGGTGAAGCAGAGAGACAACCTTCTCTATAGGAGAAGAGCAATGTGACCATATAGTCACTGCTACCACTGTTTAACATGTTGGTTTTGTTTGTTTGTTTTAATAAAGGTCCATGAAGGATTCTTGGAAAGTAAGATTGCTCCCATGAACATTAGTGCCACTAGCAGCTCTTCTGAGAAAAGGAATACTGATTTACGAATATACATGCTGTGCTTCCTGCCATTCCTGGTCCTCCTGGTCTTCATTCGTGACCTTAAAAGCATGTCCTTGCTTTCATTGCTTGCCAATCTGTCCATGGCTGTCAGCCTGGTGATTATTTACCAGTATATTGTTAGAGTGAGTATAAAAAACTTTATTATCTGTTCTTTTCAGTGTAGCAAGTTATGTTTGTTGAATGTGGCAGTTGGTTTCTGATAGATATATATTGACTGACAGTTTCTGAAAGGCAGCATTATCTTTTATTTGAGGCATCTTAAATTAAGATAATAAAAATATGTATTTTGATGAGCAGGAAGTGGAGCATGGGGAGAAAGGCAATGAGAGATATAGGCTGGGCAAGGAGGAAGGAGGAGTTACAAAAAAAAATTGTGTAAGATAGTAACTAATCATTCTGGAGAACTTCGGCTTGTATTAAAGAGATGTTCTTTTCTTGTCCCTCATGGTTATGAGGAATATGTGTGCAGTATGATAGCATGTTAGAAAGAGCAGTACACTAAGAAGTTTGCAGAAGACTTGAGATGGGCACTTTCCCTTCTGTTTTAATTGATGCTCCCTTATACACAGCAATGTGATACTTTAAATGTGAAAATTTCTAGTGACAGTGATAGAACCTAGAATAAATACATCTGTAAGTTTCTGTGTGGGAAGGTGGCTATGAATATGTATAAAGGACTAAGGTTGGGAGGAAAACAAGGGATTGTAAATAGCAACGTATACACCACTGTCAACATGTACCGAGTTTTCTTTTGTGTAAGATAATCAAAATTGTAAGAAGAGTTAATGCACTGTTCTGCTTTGTTTTCTTCAGGATCTAGCAGATCCTCGAAAACTGCCTCCTGTGGCTGGCTGGAAGAAATACCCACTGTTTTTTGGGACTGCAGTATTTGCTTTTGAAGGAATTGGTGTGGTAAGTGCTTTTTACTGACTCTTCAAAATCACTGGTTCTGTGCTGGGGATACAGGCAGTTTTACTCCTGTTGTTATTTTTCTGGTTTTCTTGAAGCACTAATCTCCTGTGTTGGTCTGAAAAGGATTAATTCGTCGGGTCAAATAAGGTGAAAGTTGTGGACACAACATCCCCATCACTTGGATGCTTAACCCTGTCCCAAATTGCAAAAATATCTTTAGCCCCAAATAGTTAGTGTCAGAAAAATCCACAAACTCCCGAGGTTTATGTCCAAAAAGGAGACAGGGGAGTCCTGCAGTTATATTTAGATAAAGGGAAAGAGTCCCCTGGGGCACTCACCTGAGGCATTTTCTCTCTCGAGGTTTCGGATGGCACAGCCGCCTTTTATCCCAGACTCCCGGTGCATATTGCCTCTTCCTTTCCCCATTGCTGAGGTACTGGGAAGGTACAGCCTTCCCAAACTGCTTAACACATATTACCCTCTTGAGCCTGCCATTTTACCCCAAAGTTCAGAAGTTCAGGCTTGTGCAGACCCACTCAGTTGTTCCAGGAGCTGAGCTGTCTGGGCTCTGCAACAAACCTGCTGCCCAAAGTCAATAGAGACATAAATATCCATTTCAAAGATGTTAACACCCATCCCTTCAGCCATTAAATTATTTGCAGAGACATTAGCTTTCCTCTCGTTAGTTAGCCACTTTTGTTCCACATAATATATTTTAAAAAGTAGCTAAAGAAGCTTCTGGGAATGGTAAGTCATAAATTGCTGGGAAATTACTATATATGCTTTATCAGTTATGTATTTACATACTTAGGCAAGTGTCATGTTTAAAGCGTATGCTTAAAATTAAAAAACAACCAACCAACTCCTCCTTCTGTCCCTGCCCCATCTCCCAAAAAACCCTTGACCAAACCCAAACTAAAACAACTCCAAAGCAGCATGCAATTAATCTGAAATTATTGTCTGTCACTCATATAACACAGAAGATTTTCAAGTCTGTTTTCTTTTTTTGGATTTGTCAGCTCTGACTTAAACCAGATGATTTTACCTTGCTGCTGTGTTATCAGTGGCAGAAGAACTGAATAGGAAAACTTATGTTACAGAAGTGTATTTTCCAAGTATTTTCCACTGTTTCTCCCATATGAACTGATGGATGCAGAGGTTTAGCTACCATATATCTGAGTGTATCTGAACATCTTTCCTTTTGTCATCTGGAAGTTTCATTATAGGATATCAGCTGTTTGTCTGAGATTATTTGGTGCCTACAGGTCTTGCAAAAAACCTCCCCAGACTCAGAGAATCAGATTGGACTACACTAAGCTTGTTACTTTTTAGTTATGTAGTCTGCCTGGGACAGACTGCACTTGCTATGTATGTCATGCACTGTAGATCTGATGCATGTCCCAGTTGTATCAGTTTTGCTCATGTTCTGCTTAGCACACAGGTATTTGTAGCCAGGGAATCCCAACTGAGAGTCCTGTAAGTCAGGAGGATGGTGAAGGCTTATCATTTGGTAGCAGTAGTTTATTGAATTATAGGTGGGGAATTGGTTTATGTCAATTATTTTCTGGCATGTTAGATCCCAGATTAGACAGCTCTTTAAATTTGCATCAGTAGTAGTAGCAGCATTGACTGCTGATGTAAACCTTTTAAAGAACTGCTCAGCACATTTGCTTGTTTGACTCCCCAGTTGTTACTAAAGACATCTTTAAGAACTCCAATTTCTTTTCTCTCTTTTATTCAAGACCTTAATAATGTAGGGTTTATTTTATTTGTACCTTTAAAATGTAAAAATATTGCTTTATATTATTAGATATTAGTGTTACATAGGTATTGCATGTATTTCTGCATAGGCTGTCTCTATTTACTCATGATTTACTCCCTCTTCAAAGCAAATGGAAAGCATGGTTAAGTTTTCACCTTGTTATTAGTATTTAAAAACTAATTAAATGTTTATGTTTATTATGGTTCAATACACTTTGTGTATCTGCTTACATTACACAAAACCATTAAAATAACATGGCTACCTTTACAAACTGAAACGAAAGTCAACATCTATACCTTAATATCTGTTCCTTACATGCAGAATGATATTAAGATGTCCCTGCCTCTCAGGGATATTTTGGACATGCAGAATGTTTGCTGTGCATGCTTATGCTGTATTTGCATGTACAATAGAGAAGGTTTGAAGAAAAAATTATTTCATATATTTGAATAATCAGAATTAAACAAAGTTGTTAAAGCATAATATAGAAAAAAGATAAGTGAAGCAAAGCAAGACAAAACATTTCCTTTTTACATAATTATTATATAATATAATTCTTGGAGAATGATAAATTGATAATTATTACAGCTCAGGAAGTTACCATCATAAACCTGTTGTGTAGCTGGGGTCTGGTAACTTGTTACCCCTATCTTACTGTTGTTCCTATATCCATGTGGTTGAGTTGCTCTGGTAAGAAAAAAAAAAAGTCCATTTAATGAGATTGGCTCTTTACTCTGTCTGACTGCAGGCACTTAAAATGGATTTACGTAATCTTGGTCTTGTTTTTAGAGAGTTGATTTTAGATTCTATTCTGGAATGTCTTGCAAATATCTCATATTACTGTGAAGCTGTCTGAACATGGCATTATAAACAGAAGCCTCAAGGTCTTAATTCTCAGAAAAGTTGATTTTAATTGCTTAATTTTATGCAATAACTTGGCCTGAAACAGTTATGAGGTCTCATTTTTTCTGTTCCTTGAATCTGAATGTCTGTTAGGCCAATTCTCATCTTGAGAGCTGCCAGTTTACTGGGTGTTTTGAAAAGGGACAATGAAATTTTGAGGTTTTGGGCTGGTGCAGTTATCTCAAGCAGAACCTGACAAGAGAGGAAAACTGCCCTCAGTGTGTTTATTTGGGGTTTTCTTCATTCCCTTGTTCCAAAATACATATATTAATTTTTTTTCTTTTGGTTTAGTACTTGTCATCACTTAAAATATGACTATAGTTCATAAGTAACTAATACAAATTAGTGATGGTAATAAAACAGAAGACCTGTTCACTAAATGGAACGTGTTTCAGAGAGTTGCAATGATTCAGCAGATTCCTACTAGAATTTTCTTCTTGATCTTGAGAAACTATGTTTGTCTTATAGATGATGAGTGTATGAACATGGGTTTTGGTTAAAATCTATCGTTAGCTTAGTACTGATTAGCTGTCATAGTGTTACAAGAAAATCTGCTGTATGGAATTTGGAATATTGTTGCTGTGGCTATAGTCGATCCCTAAATAAATAGACTTGAAGAACCTCAATTTTACAGACTTGAGTCTGTAATAACTCAAAGGTGGACTGTTTATAACTGAAATACAGAATCTCAAAGAAACCAAAGTAGTGCCTAGAAAGTCTTAGGTAATACTAACAGCTAGTTTAAACATTTTATCAGCCATAAAACAATTTTGAGATATTTTTCATTAAAATAAAAACAATTAATATGTTGAATTGATGATATTAATGTGATGAATTGAGCTGTTCATATCTGCCTGTGAGATCAGTCTAGACTCATTTGATGGCAGGTTTGAACAATTTTGTCATTTTGCTAAAGTGCAGGCAAGTTGTTTTTTTGTTGCTTCAAAATATTAATTCATTAATCCTTCTGAGTGATGCTTGTAACAGGAAGAAGTGCTGCAGTCAATTGCTTGTGCTATTCATTTATTTGCTGCCTCTTAAAGATGTCTGTAAAATGAGGTTACTGCAGACTGGTCTAAGGTTGCTGCTGCAAATGGTGACTGTCTTGACAGCTGGATGGGGATCATTACTGTGTGGGAACAGGAGAAGTTGGCAGCAGGGGCACCCAGCTGAGAGCTCAGTACTGCCAGTCTTGGTGTTACCATTCATAATGTTGAGAATTGCTTTGGGATTTCAGCACTTGTAAATTTAGATTTTAAGATCATCGAGGTGACCTTGTGAAAATCCTACTGACTAGTGACATCAGTTTAGTTTGTGGAACAGCAGTGGCAACAGAAATGCAATACTCTTAAGTGGATGCAACAAGCCATATAAGATACTTGGTTTTGTTTAAACTTTCAAGTGAAGATTTGGGTTCAGCGGGCACAATGTTGATTTGGAAGTGGAGAAAATGTATTTGCAACCCTCAGTGAACCTTTTTGAACGCAGGACTGTGCTGGGGCTGGGAGATTCTACAGCTACTGCTTTCCCTCTGGAATTTGGTTCTCTCTGGCTGTGCTTTCCCTGTGCAGATGATGCTGCCTGGCAAACCACGGGGCTGGTGTTCAGGCCACAGAACAGGAGAGAGTATGAGTGCTACTTTTTGAATACTGGAGCTGTGGGTGATGTAGTAGAGTGAAGGTGTCTTTCACAGAACATGTAACATTGTTTTGTAAGAACCATGTTTGAGTGCCTCTTTCATGTTCCAAAGGTGAATAGGCCTGGTTTTAAAATTAATGGGAGATTTTATTACTGAATTAAAAGTATCTTCAGACTAAGTTTGCCCAAAATGAAGTTAAGAGTCTTGAATGTCGTTTTTAGAAGGATGTAAACCAATGGCTTCAGGCTTGGCTCTGTCTGTAGCATTGACATGTGTAGGTAATAGCTTTGCATAATGTTGTGCTTATGTAATACCAGCTACACTTAATGAATATTTTGCCTCAAAAGTCTGTTCTAGATTAAAAAAACCAAATCCAAATGTAGAAGTAATATTTTATAATAAGCTTCAGGAGGAAGAAGGATGCAATAGAATCATAACATTTAAACAAGAAGTATAATTTTCCTTCTCCATTACATATAAATATGCTAGGTTAACTACAGTTTTTACAATTGAGTATGATTTTTTCCCTCCTGTTGAGTGCTGCAGACAGATTAGCTTAGCGAAGAGAAAAACATTACTTTCCAACATTAATTTCAGGTTTGGAAAATAAGACTTCTTATATTTTGGCCTGTTACTTGAAGATGTCTATTCAAACTGCTTTTGAACTTGGATATCACAGCTTTGCAGCTGAAGATAGGATGGTATTTGTATACCAGAAGACAGGGTCTGGAATCACATTAGGCAGCAGCTAACCAATTCCAGAAGATTTAAAAAGAGAAAACTAAGTGGATTATAATTTTAAAATGTCATTATTTGGATTTTGAAAGTAATGCAGATGAGCTTGTTAGGCCTGTGGCTTTGAGATAAAAGCCTCTCATTGTCAAAAACTCTTTTGACAGATTAGTATTGTCAGTTAAAAAAAAAAAAAAAGAAACCCAATGACATGCTTCCCTTGTCCTTAAGACCAGACTGTATTTGTCAGAAGCAGACATTTAACAGGTAACATGACATCGACTAAATCTACTTGCGGCATCAGCTCTTTAGATCAAGGTATATCAATTCCATTGGTGTTCTCTTGAGATGATGCAAAGGCTTGTATCCTCAAAATATGAAATGTGAGAGTTCTCGGAGGATGTTTTTGTAATTGGACAAGCGAAAGTAGGTGACTGGATTTGATGACTGTGGAGATGACCTAGTACATGGTAAATGTGGACTTTTGATGTTGTGTCAGCAAGAAGTTGTAGCTACTGGGCAAAATCAGAAAATGATTATGAGCAAATGTGTTGCAAACAGAGAATGTTGTTAGATACAGCAGATAAAAAGATGTTGTATCAGAAACTGTAAAAATACATAGCTACCCAATTCAGATGAATGTTGACAAAGTATCAGACAACTTGATATCACCTCTAGCAAGGTAAATATTCTTTACCAGTAGTCTGCACTTCTGAGAATGGAGAAACTTGCTTTCACCCTGGTGAATGATTTATTTGTACATATTGTACTTTTATTACTTCTTATTTTAAAGGCAATTCTTAATAACACAAACAAAAGGCCCCCTGGATAACTTTCTTTCAGGAGGCATCCTGCACACATGCATGCAGCATTCAAATGTTTCTTTTTCCTTAGAAAACCTAAGATACACATGCATTTACATGTCACAGAACAAAGACATTTTAAGTTTACTGCTTACTTGCCTGAAACTTTTCTTAATCATTATGTGGTTGGTGACTTTGGAGAAAGGCTCTGCCTTGCCAGCTTTTGGCAGGTGGGTTTTGGGGTCTGAGACACAGCTTCAGTGAGTTACAGAAGCTAATTTTCCTTTTAGATGTGACCCTGTCTTAGATGGAAAATTCGTCTGCCTTAATTATGCATGCAGTAGAGGCAGAGTGATGCACTTATGCTGATATTACAAGCATAGTTAAATAATTTCAGGCAGGAATATTTATTTTGCTTTCTTGTAGCCAGATTTTTTGTTCCCCTGGCCCGTCTTTCTGTAAGTCTTCTAAACTGCAGCTTTTTTGAACTTAGTTGTGATGGTTGGATAAGATTTCCTTTCTGTTCTGTTCTGAGTGAGGACTTACTGCAGTGTATGGAATTATCTAAGTACTATTTAAATATAAGGCTTCATGATGTGACAAAGGTTTTGAATATAACACTGAAGATGCAGAAATGTTAATCACTTTTCCTGGAGAGAGCAGCCAGCTAGAATAAATACTTGCATCCTTGGTATTAGACTTTCATGTCTGTCATTTAATCAGCAGCATCTTAACTTTACCATCTACAATAAGCTCTGTGCAGGCTTTTCATTGATGAAAGTAGCATTCCAGTGTTGTGCACGTGTTTGTGTCTATATGTAACAATAAATAAAGTTTAAGTTCTAGTTAACCTCTTAAATATTTTGCCAACATATATTTATTTTTAAAGTTAAATCTGTTGTAAATCATGAATAATTTGCATTTATTGAATCTAGGATGATGGAGATGACAGCTGGGGAAAAAAAAGTTATTGTTATTGTATGGTCTCGGAGTTTAGTTGTTAATTGCAGCCTCGAGATGTGCAAAAAGTTTCTGTTTCAGCCCGCGTGACCAAAGAATGAGTCAGAGCTCTTCAATTTTCGGTCTTGGAGTTGTTTATTAATTCTTATCTATAAAATTTTCTTTCTGCCCAGCCAAGGGTCTGCTCAGCAGGGGCACTCTGACCCTCCCAGGGCAGTGTTCCTTTTAATACTACAAACTATGTATAACATATTTACAATTACTTTCCAATACCTATCACCTATGTTAGACAGTGCACTTCTATTCTAAACCAATCCCAAAGTACCAGCATCACAGCAGAAGATGGAGACCAGGAAGGAAGGCTAGACACGCCCAAGTTCCTCCATCTTGTCCTCAAAACCCCCATTCCAAAAATCCTAAAATCTACATTTTCACCCTGTGATAATTGTATTGTTATACTATTTAAACTTCTGTAACTTTCAGATCCTCATACAAAGCTGGCAACTTGTTCCAGGGTTCATAATCAAACCCGCAGGTGCTCTTGGCTGTTTGCCAGGGTTTCTGAGCCCCCTGGCAGGGGCCCCGGCAACTCTGGACACCCGGAGGGATGTACTGAGTTCCGACAGTATGGCTGAATATACTAGGTATTAATAGACCTATCATTTTGTCAAAGGAATTTTTAACTCAGTAATTTTCTTGAATGCTCACTGAAGGATACGTCTCCTAAACCTAAAATTTTTTATTCGTACATGTTCTCCCAGAGTTGAAAGTCCTAATAACATGCTGCTGAACACTTCTGCAGGCATCAGTAATGGCTCCCTAATAAACATTGTGGTTGAAAAATTATACTGATTTGTCGGGAGCAGCAGAAGAAAGAATCCTAAAAGAAATGGGAGAAGTGGAAAGGGAAAATGTAATGGTGAAGACATTTGGAATGAGAAGATTATAGCAGGAAGTGATGTGGTGTGTGTTCTTCAACTTGTCTTTGTGCATTCTTTGACTTGTGCTGTGCTTGAGGCGTGTGAGTGCTTCATGGGAATGGTGATGAGTAGTGCAGCTGTCAAGGTGGTGTGCTCTCAAGGCTGAAGTGTATGGAACTGTTCTAAGAAAAGTAAAATTGTTACTGTCTGCTCTTCCTTCTATTTGGATTGATTGGGTTTTTTTTTCAGAATTGGATGGTTATTTCTTTCAGTGATGGCCATGTAAAATGTAAGATGTGACATGTAAAACACTTTCTGTGCTGGGGTCCTGTTGTTTTTTAACTGTTGATCCAGGAATGTACATGGCTGTATTTTCAAGGCTTCTTATCCCAGGGCTGAGAAATTTCAGTATTTAGAGTTATAAAATTTTGTAGGTCCTTAATCCCATTTATTTCCTGTCATACTCATTAATCCTCAGTAAAAACCACTGTAATTAATTTTTTCACTTCTGCAGTAGTGGATTTGCACAGCCTCATGCAGGACCTCGCCATATGTGTATACTTCAATGTGTGTTCCTTTAGAAGCTAAAGCAACATATGGGTGGAGGACTATTTCAGATAAAAGACAAAAGACCTTTTGGAAAGACATTTTATTTTAAACCATTTGCATTGAAACACATTGAAGTTTATAAATTTTTTGTCTCTTGCCTATGAAGAAGCAGGTAGGGGTAGATGAGAACTTAGTAATCATTATAACTTATTTTGAGGGAACTTAAATTCAATGTGGATTTGATCATTGGCTGGCATAAACATCTAAGTGCCACTGCACTTTTGAGAAATTCAATTTTTACCTCCTGAGCCAGAAAGAGTCCAGAAAGACACAATCATATACTATATCTTTATGTATTACTGCAGTAGATTGAAAGATGCCCTCCGGCAGCATTTGCATTTCTAAGTAATTTTTTCTTTTATCACTTACCTTGTAGAAATTTTGAAAGTAGCATAACTTTTACAGAACATAGTACTGTATAGTCTGTAGGCTGCAGTCCAAGTGATTGGGGGCTGGAACTGTGTGATAAATTAGAAATGTAATATTCTATTAACATATATCTTTTGCTGGATAAAATTACAAACTATTGTAAAGGCCAGCAAAGCATGTAACACTTCAGTGATTTTGACAGGACAAATATTTAAAAATATTATTTTAAAATATTGGTGAACAAAAATGCTGTTTTATCATTTTCAGATTGCATTGGAGAGAAATTTTTTTATTTTGTTCACAAATTCACATAGAACATGATAATACAGAAACTTGCAGAACTTCAGTTAAATTTCAGAGCAAGCTAAAGACTAAATAAATGTGATAATGATGTGATAAATAAACTCTTGAACATAATAAAAGAAAAAAAGAACCTCTGGAGAAAATGCAAGGTTTGGATGGCAAGCTAAGTAAGATTTACACAATTCCTTCAAGCATTGTTAAATCAAGTCCATCAGAATAGGGTGGTAGATTGGGTTTGTTTTTTTTCTGTAGGTGAGTAAGTATTTTTTTCTGGTGAAACAAGTGGAAAGGGACTTTACTGGAATCTGAGGAGATTGGTTTTTGGAGTGATTGGAATTACTCAGCAAATTTCAGTAGGTAGTATGTTCTGTAGTGAGAGCTTGTCTTCTGGATTTATTTATTTCATATAAAACTTTTACTATAAAGATTGATGTACAGTCACCATTTGGCTTGCATTTTTCCTTGGGTAATAGCAGCTGACCTTTTGTTTGCAGTCATGAGGGATGTGTTAAGGAAAATTGGATTGTTTATTGTACGTGTTCTAAATAGTGATGTTCTGTAGCTTACTAAAGAGAGTGAACTTTAAAAATGTATCTAAAAGTGTTAGAATAGAAGCCTGTTGCTCAAAATATTGCATGGGCCTTTTTCTGTGCAGTGCAAGAGGAGATGGACTTGGACAGGCAAGCAAACATGGCAATGTAATAATGATGTATGTTGTTATTATTCTTTTACTTGATGTAACTGTACGTTTTCTGCAGACAGTTCCCCCGTAGGCTGTGTGGTTGTAAATCCATCTTTCAGTGAGCAGATTAATTCATTGGTACCTTCTGCAGACAAGAAAAAATGGCCCAGGCCTGCGCTGTGTTGGTTTGCTGAGGTTTTAGTATTTTGTCTTTGGAGGTTAGGTAGTAGAATTTAGGTTTCCATATCTTGAATATCTTTGATACCAGCTTTTTTGTTTTGACTGAACAGAGCTTTATTTTGCTGCTGTAGGGATGATTAGACATGGATTTTTTCCCCTGAGTAAATTGATAAATATATTGGTTTTAATTTTCCAAAATTATTGAGTTCTCTCTAGCTTAAGCCTGTCAAAACTTCTGTATACCTGTCTACCTGAAATACTTACTTTAAAAGTGCAGGGGATAAAGGATGGCCATTTTAGTGGGATTTCCTGAGAAATGGAAAGGTGACTCTATGTGTTTAAACATTAAGTATGTCTGCTCTTAAGATATCCATTACAAGATTAGCTTTCAGTGGCTATGAAAATTAAATAAAAGTTTATCTGACTGCCTGCAGGTCGAATTTTCTGATTTTTTTTTTTCTGCAGTTATATGAAAAATACAGTAGAGATTTCTGATTAAAATTAGGCAGTCCCCTGCAGCTTATTTGCAGGAAGACTGTAAGTGTAGCAGGATATTCAAGGCAAGGGATGAGGAGGCAATGGTATTACTGAGGATGTTTATATTTACTTCAAGCAGCTTGAAATGAAGGGGAAAACACTTTGCATAATGGATGGCATCAGATTATCCAGGTTATTTCAAACCTTCAGTTATGATTCTTTGCCAGTTAATTATGGGTACTTTTGAATTTATTTGGTGGATGAAAGCAGGATGTACTGTGCTTGTTTTGCAATTTTAAGAAACCAAAGGTTGACTGTAACTAAAAGAACCTAATATTAAGTTTCAAGGAGTATAATAGTAGTGATATGTGCAAATGTCTCAAAAATTATAGGAAAAACTCTGTGAAGCAGGTGACAGAGAAAAATGATAGAGAGTTTATTCAGTGAGGAGGGAAAAAAAAAGGATAGAAATTGAGAAATTATGAAAAGAATAAGCTTACTCTAAAATACCTGATTTCATAGGTGTTTAGGGCTATGACAGGGACTAGCATGGAGGAGAAAGCTTGAAGGAAGCACAGCATGGAAATCAGAAGCACAGGAGAGAGTCATTAAATAAAAAGGTTAAAAAAATATATCTTTGAAACTGAATCTTATCTCATCTCCTGGTTCCAGAAAGGAAGCAATAAAACCAGAACTGAGAAGCATTTGTGAAAAGAACCTTGTCTCTTGCATTCAGATGAAGTGTTAGGTTTTCTGAAGTCATTGCAAGAGGAACTGTGCAGGGACTAGAAAGAAATTTTACAGTAAAGATATATCCAGTAGCTGCCCACCAGTGACTCAGTGTCAAAACAAGCACTGGCTCACATCATATCTGCCAGCAGCCTCGGTCTCCTTGTGAATACTCCACTATCTTTTGGATCCTGGTGGGCTTCAACAGCTTAGGGAGCCGGGTGTTTGTGTAATACACATATAAATACATATGTAAGTGGTTGTTACTTGGCATCACGTTAATCCCTTGAGTTACAGGACTTTGTAGCTTGTCTGGAGTAGGTGTCTGGATACTCTATAAAACCTGGCTCAAGTTCTTTGTGTAATTTCTTTGGGGATCAGTTCTACTGAGGGAAGCATCTCCTGCAATGGTGACTGTCTTGAGATTGCTGCTGTTCCTGCTGCTGCTGCTGCTCAGAGAGGGTACTTGGAAGTACCTGGGAAGCTGAGAAGGGACACTCTTACCTGGACTGAGTGATGCAGGAAAGGCTGCATTAGCGTTCTCATCTGTTCAGCCTGGAGGCACATGTAGTCCTGATAGTAACTCAAGGATAAATCGGGAGGAATTAGCACTTTTAAATATAATTTCAAAATCTACGTATGTTAATGTGTCTCTCACCAACAGTCTTATTATATTTCTTTTAGTGTCTCATTTCCTTAAACTCAGCAAAAATGAAACTTGTAACGTTAAAGAGAGGATGATCATAGGAGAACGTGAGTTTAAATGGGTGTGTTTTATTCTGATTTACTCATAAGTATACAGGAAATTATATAATTGCATTTAATGAGTAAACTTGGTTTAGTGGACAGTTAAAAAGCAGAGTGTGTATGGTTAAGAGTATTGTCCTATAATGGTTTTAAATTGCTTTTAATTTTTTAAAGTTTTTGTTTTCTTGGAGAAACACGAGTCTTCTGGTTTTAAATGCTAAATTGGTTGGGTTTAAATGTTAAAGATAAAAAATTTCAGTATAGTTAGAAATCTAAAAAGAAAATTTCAATGCTTCTTTTGGACTGAAGCACATTGAACATAGTATGTGCCACTAGTCCTTTATTTATGAACTAATTTTCAGATAGACAATTCTGTGATAATCTTGTCTGCCTGTGAAACAAACTTTGTTAAAATGTGAAAAGATTAAAAAGGCAGATATCCTGGTCAGAGTCTATTACAGACCACGTCTCCTTTTGTATTCCTCGTGCTACTCAACACTCATTTAAAAATTGATTTAATTTTTGAAATTCTTCTTTGTTTAAATTTTGCATTCCCCACCAGATCAAGTTACAGTCCAAGCTCAGGTTCTTTTCTGGAGGAACATCAGCAGCAGTGGAGGTTCTGAAATATATAAAGAAGTTAACATGTATAATGAATATTAATTGAATAGGAATGAAAATTGCCTCTAAATGTGCATCTTTTTAGGGACCTTTTGGTTCCCAAGTGTAAAATTACTTCTTTGGTATTTCAGATACAGGAGAAATAGGGCCATGTGGGATAGATTGGTAGTGGGGATATTTTACTACAGGTCAGGAAGTAAATGTCAATGGGGTGACTAGGAGAAGAGGAGTAATTACCTTATAGAAAATAATATACCAGAAATTCAGATACATAAATTTGTTAGTTAATTAGTGGAGGAAATCTGCTTTTTTCATAACTCATATTGTTTAAATAGTAAATATTCAGTCAATTAAAAAGCAATTTTGTATGATGAACAGTAACTTTTACAGGGCAACCCTATTGCACTGAGACTGTTTGTCTGTATTAGATATGACATAAGTGCTAACCAGGGATGACAAGCTTCTTTAATTAACAGTGCCATACTGTTCATCAAATATAACCTGCATGTCTACTGAAAGATAAGCTCAACTGTGAACTTTATTCCACTGTCTGTATTGCCTAGATCCTAATTGCCTAACTTCATTATAGTGATGCCTTTTTGGGACTACCTAAAAACAGAGGCTAGACAAAATTAAGAGAATAAAAAGTGGTTATATTTATTAAGGGCCTTCAGGTACATTTAGGGCAGACAAAGCCCCCTGCAAGAGCTACACCCAAAAATGGATGATGGGTCGTGGGTTTCCATACTTTTGTAAATTTGATTCATTTGCATATTGGTGGTTAATATTCCAATTACAGCTTCAGGTAATGAAGTAAGTTTACCCCAAGTTTGCTCCCCAACTCACTTTTGTTTACATCTCTCAGGGCCTGAGACTGTAAGATGTCCTTGATTCCCAGGCCTGGAGAGGAATTGTTTTGTCTGACAATAATGGGAAAACAGTAGGTAACACTCTGTATGGAGTTTAGTTATACACTAAAGAATTGCAGGATTACAAGTATATGAAAAATAAAAAAGCTAAAATCCTATGGCATCAGTAGAAGCTTAGATGTTTCACTTAGATGTAGACATACAGTGTTAGTTGTCTTAATCTTAGACTATGTCCCATATTGAGTATTTAAGATGACTGTACAGTCCTCCTGAAAGAGGTGGGGAAAGTGTGCTTGTCCATGTGCCTTCAGCTGGTGTTTTAATGATGTAAAAGGATCTGTTTTGCTGGTGAAATTGAAGGTGGGAGGAGCAACATGTGAGCTTGTCACTTGGTTTTACTGCCTGAAAATTTTGTCTGGGTGTCTAAAAACTTAAGTTGGAACTTAATGAGTGCATTTTTCTAAATGCTGTACAGTACAAGTAAAAGGCAATCTCCAGCAAACTTCATGCAGTAATTGTTGCAACGCCTGTGTCTTCACTGTGAAGTCATGGCAGGCCCAGTGAAATGGCTTGACTATGTGAGGCTCAAAGCACTGTGTTTAGGAAAAGCAGTGCTTAGTGTGCCTGACCCTGCTTCTGTTAGAGAGATGAAAAAGAGCATGGAACTGCATTCTTTCTGGTAATCATGGACTCCACATTCCTTGCTAGGAAGGCTGAGGCTGAGCTTGTGTCAGTAGTTTTGTCTGTGATGGAGGCTGACAGTACAGGCATACCTGACAGGAATAGGACAAATATCCTTGGATTTTGAAAAACTTTGTTACAAAATAATTCATGTTACTCTCATTGCTTATGTATTTTCATCTGAACACCATAAGTTTCTCTTGACAGCTTTTCTAACCTATAAATATTGCTTTATAATTCCACACTGAGACTTTTTTCAACCAAAATATGTGCTTTTCAATAACTGAGTATTTCTATTGGGTACATAAAACATTGTGACCATCCAGGTGGTAAAATATTATTGTAGAATAAACTTATTTATGAAATCACCTAAATTTTGGAAGTTGGCATTGAAAGAGGGGAGACAAGTAGTTTTACACTAAGAACATAAAATGTGATTGATTCTCCCTGTATTTCCAGGTACTGCCATTGGAAAACAGAATGAAGGACACCACGCGTTTCCCCCTGGCATTGAACATTGGGATGGGAATAGTCATGACATTGTACATCTCACTGGCCACCCTAGGGTATCTGCGCTTTGGGGATGAGGTCAAAGGCAGTATAACCTTAAACCTGCCACAGGATAAGTGGTAAGTGCCTCTGTGATTTAAAAGCAGTAACCTAGAAGGAAGTGTTGCAAAGGTTGTTCCATGTCTCAGTGCCATCAGGGTGCTCAGAGATTTAATGTATCCGCAATAGAGCTGTGGTCCTAGCCGGTAACTTCTTCCATATTAGAAAGACTTGCATATGGAGACTGATCAATGATATTATAAGTCATTCCATCTCGAGAAGGAGCTAGTTCCAGGACTGTAGAAGGAGGGAATATGCAGCGTGCCACAAGCTGTCATGCAGTTCTGCAACAAGCTATCTTTACCTTGGATATCCTGGTAATATAGTGCCCTTTTTTAGTGTAATCACTGAGTTTAGCAGGTGAACAATGGAATAGAAAACGTAAAAAATGAGTAGGTTTGTAGTTCAAGTGCAAGTCCATGGATAGCGTATATGATGACTTCCTATCAGGAGAATGAAACTTATATTTGCCAGTGTCTCAAGGATACTACAATTTTTATTTAGCTTTTTTTTTAAAGCTATGAGGGCTGCACATGTCACATGCTGAAGATGCACTGAAGATGATTTCATCTGCTGTATTATTAGTTTTGTATCTATCTGTGGATGGAGGTACTCTAACTCATCTCTAATGTAATTAATTTTTTTTAGTACTCTTGTCTGATAGGCCTAAAATTGGGTATATCAGCAGTGCAAAAGTGCTAAAACTGAAAAGTATTTTAGTGTTTTCATTCTGATCAAATAATGTCTTACAGGTTATATACATGCATCTACTTGTTAAATGCCTGTTGTAACTTACTAAAGTAGTGAAATCTCAAATTATGGGGAAAAAAATCCCTGCTTTGATGAACTGAATGTTGACTTTTTTATTCTTTGAAAAAGAGGAGAACACATGTAAAGAATGTTCTTAATTTTTAAGTGTTACTTTTTCACTCTCTTTTCTTCCTTTTCATTCCTTGGAGTCAATGTGAACTATGCATTTTTAATATTCTTAAGAAGTTTTGTTTAATTGCCAGACTGATTCCAATGTTTAATACATGAAACTATAAAAAATGTGTCTTGAAGGATGAGTGTTTTTTTCATTGCTAGAACTTTCATCTATTTCTTACTGCTTGTTTGCTTGCTTTGTTTTTATTCTGCTGCTGTAACAACTGAGATTTGGGCCTTAATGTTTTTTTCATTTTATGGGATTCCTTTTCCTTTTCATTTTCTTTTTCCTATCCCTGTCCCTGTCCCTATCCCTATCCCTGTCCCTATCCGTATCTCTGGTACAGGCTGGGCAGAGAGTGGATTGAGAGCTGGATGATCTTTGAGGTTCCTTTCAATCCAAACCATTCTGTGATTCTCTGACATTTAAAAAAAAAAACCAGAAATCTGCAAATATTTACTGTATCTATTCTATGTGATGCAGCTGAAAGGAAAAATACTTTGATTTCTAACATAACATGGCAGTCCTTGTTGTTTATAAGATTAGTGAAAAGCTTGTTTTAAATGGTAGCTTTGGGTTTATTTGTGCCTTAAGAGAGGTGCTGTTAAAAAACAAGGAGTGAGAGGAATATGGAATAAGCTAAGGTTGCTACTCGCTGGTTTTTATTGTGCTCATGCAAGCAACAGAATGAACTTCATTCTGTGTCCCTGCTGTCTAACAGAGCTGTTCACATACGAGTTTTCAAATAGCTCCTGGCTACACTGCAGATGTGATGGTGATGATATTTGTCCTGATGCCTTTGCAGGCCTAATGCAAGGAAACAGATAATAACAGAGATGGAAACTGGTGCTCTGTAGGGTTGGAAATTGGCATTATAAGTGTAATAACCTCAAAGCTACTCAGGGCACATATCCACAGTTAACAAAGTCATCTGTTTTTGTCTTACCCTGGAGAGTACCCCAGAGCACCAAACAAAATTAGGAGAAGCAGCTCAGTGGTACGCTCAGGGATTGTGATGTATGATGCTGTTGCTGTGCAGAACTGTGGGTCTACCTGATACAGTACTGAGGGATAAATGGTTGCAATTAAGTGGGCTAGCAGAACAAATTTCCAGTGAATTGTAGGACGATATTTTGCTATTTGCTTCTCACATAAAAAGCCACTAAGTTGCCAGTTTGAACTAGAGAAACTGCAAGGAGAAAAGGAATTTTTTTATAAGACAGGCAAAAAAGCCTGGAATGTATCTAAAAAACGAGACTTGGCTTATGTGTTTAATTCCAGCTGGACAACCCCTGTCTTAAGAATAAGCCTTTCCTGATAAAGAAAATTAAATTTAAATTCTGCTACTTTCTGAGTTTTATTTGATGTCCTCACAGATGAATTGAATGGAAGCCATATGCAGGCCCTAGACTGGTTAAGTTCTTAAGTTTAATTTAAATAGAGGACTGTTCGTAGTCTTAAAAATTTCCTGCTAGATTGTTGCTTTTGAATAAATGACTTGGTGCTGTTCTATTTTAGATGGTGTTTGGAAGTACAAATTGTCACTCAGCATAATATATTTCTTAGAATATGTTGAAAATGGACTTAAAGAGTAGTTTTCAGTAGTTGCAGATGTAAATTATAGAAAATTCAGCTTTAGTACTTGTTAGTGTCCTTGGTTTGGGTCTCATAGACCTATAAAATGGTTTGGGTTAGAGAGGACCTTTCTCTGTTCCTATTCCCGTGCCATGAGCAGAGAAATCTTTCACAAGACCAGGTTGCTCCAAGCTCCATCCAGCCTGGCTGTGAACACTTCCAGGAATGGGCCATCCACAGTTTCACTCCCCTCATTTTAAAAAAATTTCTTCTTTGTTTTCTTTGTTTGGGATCTTGTCTTCTTGAGGCTGAATATGAAGGTTCTTTCCACCATCTTTGTTAAAATATAAATGGCAGTCTTTGTGCAACAGTTCCCTTAGTGTGAATCCCAGAGGTTAATCACCATACCAACATTGGTGTATTGAAGTTTGACAAGACTTCACATGGGACTAGTTAAAGTGAAAGCTTCACATAATTATTGCTCTGTTTGGTCTAGCTGTGTTGTTCTGCAAGTTTTGTTGCACTACTTGCCAATGTTTCTACCCTTAAAATGGGTATAATGAAATCTAAAATGCAGAATTGAAAAGAGATTTAGCACATATGAATTATTTAGATTTTTATTAAAGGGCAGCCTAAGGAGTCATCCTTTTCTGATTGGAATATAATATTAAATTGCTGATAAAATCACCTCAGGAATATAATTTTTTTTTTTTAATTTGTAAAGTTTTAATCCTCATAGAGCTGTAGAAAAACAGTGCAATGGAGATGCTTACTTTGAACTACTGTGTGTTTAAAGTTTTGAATCCTGTTTTTGAATATGTTTTAGAAATTATTTTTGTAAAGGCTTGGGGTAGTCTGAAGCCTGAGGAGTAGAGGTGAATTCTAGGTATCTGGTCAGTTAAAATTTACCCGGCTAAAATCGATCTAAACTTCTGGAATAAGGACAGTCTTGAAGGGCTCTCGTTCCCTCTAAATTTCTAAAAGCTGCTCTGCAGTAAAAAAGATATGTGTCACAAAAGTAACAGCTTCTAAGCTATCTATGCCATTATATCAACATAAAAATTGATGTAACAGTTTTTCAGTTGGTCCTTTTGAATATGCCTTTGGTGATTCCCTGAATTGTGTTCAGTGATGGCCAAACCATTGATAGAGATAAGTTAAGACCTATTAGTCAAAATTTATTTTTAGTTGAAGCGTATTTTTCTTCTCTTCCTCATATAGAATCATAGAAAGTATGGTAGAAAAGAGCTGAGCTGTAGAGATACAATTTTTGCCATGCCATGGCATTTGGCCACAGGATAAGGGGCCAAAAGCAGCCCTGGCTGGATTTTATTTACTAATGCATATACAGACTGTGATACTCAAAGAGAGAATGCTTTAAATGACCCCTGCAAGGCTTTGAGAGCTACAAAGATCAAGGTCCTATTTGTTCTTTGCTTATTCTTGCTGCTTTTTAAAATTTTCTTACTTATGCATGTTGGCTTTTCTTCAGTTGAACATCTTTTTAGGGACTGAAGCAAAACCCCAAGGTTTTCAGTGCTTGGTCTGCTTGGCATCATTTTCTGTTAAAACATGTTGTTTATGAGAAATATTCCCTTTCCCATTTGTGAACACACAACACCCCATGGCAAATGAACCAAGTCCTCATCCAAAATTTTTATAATGTCCATAGAAAGAAATGTCCCTACAAAGAGACTCATCATTTCTGTGAGTTTGCTGCAAGCAATGACAAATACTTGTAGTAATGCAGCATGAATTAAAAATATATCTAAATTTAAAACTGTTGGAGGCATGGATAGCTCTTTGTCATTTGTTTACTCAGCCACAAGTAACAGTGGTAAAGATGTCTGAACTTTATTGGAAGATTTACTCTAGTTGGCTTATCTTCTGCAATTTCTTAGGCAGTTAAAATATGATATTCATGTTTGCTGAGGGAATTTTTTTTTCATATATATATATATATGTATCTCCTTAGGGCCATTATCAAGCTAATTTTTATGAAGAATTTGCAACTTACATACTTACATGACTGTAAATGTTTTCAACAGGTTGTATCAGTCTGTAAAAATTCTCTACTCCTTTGGGATTTTTGTGACGTATTCGATTCAGTTCTTCGTCCCTGCAGAGATTCTCATTCCAGCTGTCACCTCCAGAGTGAGGCAGAAGTGGAAGTTACTCAGTGAGTTTGTGGTGAGAGCACTATTGGTCTGCTCAACCTGTAAGTATGTGCAGAACATCCATTGAAAAACATTTTGTTGGGACCTGGTTATTTAAGTATACGTTTTGTTGTTTATTTTTCCAGAGACTAGCAAACTTGAAATTTTGTTTCAATACTTCACTACATTTTGGCTTTTATGAGCAAGTGAAACTAATGTTGTATTTGTATTTTAACCACATTTGTTTTAGTAGGTGTGACCAGTTATTTGTCAACAGTGTCTTTTGCTGGCAATACCCTGAAGCTGCCAACAGGAAAATAAACCTTTTTCAAATAAAATTTTTTAAGTGAGACACACATTGCTGAGATTTGTCAGCATTTATCTATGTGATCCTCAGTACATGCTTGTCATGAAGAAATTGTTTCTCTGTTTTGATCTGAGGATTAAGCCTAAAGGTGTGTCAGCTCTATATCCATAAAGTAGCATTGGCAAATATAGATGGCTGGTCACAGAGTTCATGAAGTGCCAGTAATTTTAGGTGGTAATGTTCCAAAGTAGTTTTGCATCTCTACATTAGTCCTCGTTGCTCCTGTTGTTTTTCTTGCTTGTCCCCTAATCTTTCCATCCCTCCTACTGTGTCCCTGCTTTCTCACAGCTGGTTGAGATCTACTAGCAGGAGTCAGCAGAGCTGACATTGAATGGTGAGTGTAGTCTCATCTAGGAATCAATACTCCTGAAGATAATGAACGGTGGGGGAAAGTTCAGCATTGCCTTTACAGCTCCCAAACAAAGTGCTCAATAACACAGCAGCCTTTTCACAGACATTTTAAAAAATTGTTTCTAGAACAAAGCTGGCTTCTTTACCATTTGTATTGAAATGAGCTGTTAATGCCTTCGAACAATCAGAACTGATAAATAAGCAAAAAAGTGCTAAACCTTGTGTTTTAGGGGAAAGTATGAAAGAGATGTTTGGTTTGTTGTCTCCATTCCCTTGGTAAATGCAGTAGCTAATATGCTGGATGACACCTAAGGATTGTTGTCAAAGAAAACTTTTAACGTCCAGTGAGACCTTCTTAAGGTCAAGCCTGTTGAGAAAAACAGTTTAATGTCAGTGCAATTTAATTACTACAGTAAGCAAAGGGACATACCATCAATCTAATAACTTGCTGCTCTGAAAATATATCTGCTTTGTGAAATTAAAAAAATAAAACCCAAATTTTTCTTGAATTATGAAGTACATATCTCCTGAAGCATCATACAGCCTGTGTTCTATTTCAAGTGATCAAGATGTTAAGATATTAAGATTGAGGATAGATGAGTATACTGTTGATTATAGCCAAAGGCTTCAGGTGTTTATAGGTAAAAGATAGTTTCATGTATGCATCTGAACAGACTTAAAGGCACATTTCCCTGATGCACTTGGGAAAATTATAAATTACTTCATAATATTCAGCCATATGTTTTTTTTCTTAACTTTATCATTGACCTTGGTAATTTGTGGGTAATTTCTGAAAAGGGAAAACTGGGAAACAATCTCCAAGAAAAGAAAGTAGAAAAGGAAAGGAAATTAGCTATATATATGTAAAGATACACATATACAAAAGATATAGCTATATATATAAAGATGTAACATTAGAAAGCTCTATCTTTATGTCTGAAAAAAAATATGGATAGTAAAATAGTATCTAGTGTATGCCATTGCAACTTAACCTGTGGTATAAATCTCCAAAATGAAGCTGCTGAAGTGTTATGGGTGTTACTGGGATATTTGAGCATATTAAATTGTTTGCTGCAAGGCACAAAAAAGTAACATTAAAGGTTTGCTCTTGAAGGTTTGATGTTTGCCAGGCTGTTGTGTGATGTGTTGTATTATCCTAATGGCATTTCAGGTTTTTCCCAAGTGGTTTCTACAACTTGTATGCATGCAAGTTTTTTCACCAACAATTGTGTAAGCTCCCATGCTTGCATTTATCTTCTATTTATCATTTGTCATTGGAGCACAGGTTTTAAACCGAATTAATTTAAATAGCATCGCTTTTCACTTAGCTGCACTTTGTCTGATTGCAGAACATGGTTCCTAAAATGATTCAGAAAGTGTTTCTTTAATAGAAAAAACCAAAACTTTTTAATTGAATTTTAGAAATTAAATGGTTTTGATATCAGTGACAGAGTATGTTGTAATGTCTGGACTATTCAGAGGTCATGCACTGATTAAAGGGAATCTGCTTGCTTGAAAATAATTCTTTGGGAAGAGAAACTTCAGCTGTGTTGCTAGTAACACATTAGCTTTTTCAGAAAAGACACGAAAAGTCATTTATTACAAATTCATGGGGCTTTTGTATGACTCAAAAATTATGTCATTGTTTTATTGTTGGAGTATATGAGAAACTTTTTTTGGAAGAAGCAGACCCAGGAGCCATGAATTGGTCTGATAAGGTTTGTTTTAAGTAAGGACTTGACAAATGACTGGGGATGTAACATACACCCAAAAGCCATCTGTGTTGCTTAGGGCTTTTCATTACTTGCTCACTTTTGGACACTTAGTGTTGCAGGAGAATCATCACAGGAATCTTGCATTTTTAGCTTTCCATGTTCTGCTTCCTCTGCTTTTTCTTATTTTGTTTGCAAGAGACAAGCATCTCTTCATCTTTGCTTGGATTTCACTGTATATGGTGTAGTAAGTTGGAAGATCCCACAATACTTCATAAATCCTGACATAAACCATTGTTTTACAAACTCAGGTGAGCATCTGGTGCACTGAGTGGAGGGATGAGCTAAGCTTGTGTTAAAAGCCCAGCCTAGAGCTGGAGACTGGGTTTGGTGGATGCTGAAAGTAGGCGATAGATGTATGTCTAGCTAGCTAGGCAGAACTAGGATTGAAAGTTGGGCTAAGCATCACCGTGGTGGGCAAAATTAGAAATTAGGAACACACAAAAATAGAAGGAATAGGGCAAGAGTCCCCATGGGATTTGGAAAGCACTAGAAGAGATACACAGGTGCAATTTTGTGTGGATACTGCCTTGGTATTGGTGGTATTTGATAACCTCAGTGCTTTGAAATATTTGTCAGGGTGGAATTTTTATAATGTTGAGAGTATTTACCCCAATTTTACATATTTAAAACACATGTCACAAATATAGTTTGGATCTGTGTTTGCTGCATCTACCTGAGTGAAGGTTGGGAATCATGCCCAAGGCTCAGCCCTTAGCCAAGCCTGTTACACGATAGGATTGTATGTCCAGCACGTTGGGATTAGCTGTTAAAGTGTGAAGCTTTTTTAGTTTGCTTCTGAAGGTACTAGACCATCTTGGATGAATTTTTAAAAGATCATTTAATGTTGTTATGTAGAAAGCTGTAAGTTTTATCTTTCCAGAGGTCAGTTTGTCTGGGAGGACAAGAAAACACCCCTTTTTACTCAAATTAGTTCTGTTATGCCCATTGCTTGAAATCAACTGATGTTATATAATGAGCGTTCCTTACTCTCTCTTGGTACTGAGATCATGGTGATTCTGGAAGGGGAGAACTTGAAGAGGTTTTGTTCAGCTTAAGCAATCGATTCTCCTGTATTAGCAGCTTCAAAATATGCTGAGAACTTTGAGACTGAGAAGATCTGCCAAGCTAATCCCAGTGTTGATGCTAAATGGCATCAGACAGTCACTTCTGACGCCTCACAATAGGAATTGTGGTAAAAAATTTAGGATGGGGCAAGAATATAAGTTTTCACTAGAATGAAAATGTAAATACCTCACTGTCTAGCAAGGGCCTCTTCATGTCTTCGGACCGAAGGACACTGAGATTAAATCTGCTTGCTGGATGTGTTGGAAGAAGTATGGAGAAAAATAAGTAATATTGAAAAAATATTTTATCTGAAAAGGTGGCAGCAAATCCAAGAAGAAGTAAGGGAATAAAATAGAAAAGAACAATTCTAGCATTATTTTCATTTTTAAAGAATAAGTTGTGTTTGATTTATTAAAGATAGTAATGAAAGAATTTTTTGTGAATTGGTAAAAGCTGCTGAAGAATATCAGCAAATATGATGGAGAAAACTGGAGCTGAGCATTAGTAGTATCTTTTCATCCACACGAGAAGTTTAGAATATTTTTTTTCTAAATAGCTTAATTTAGGGCTGTGTTCCTGCAGCCACAGTTCTCCTGTTAAAAGGAAATTTAAGAAATACTGCATCTGCATGTGGATGTGGAGATATCACTTGAATTGTCAGGTGTTTTGATTATTACCTTGAAATGAAAGAAATTTAATTGAAGGGCTGATCCAGCTGAGCATGAACGGAGCTGTTGAGCTGCTTGCCATTAAGTCTGAGCTTAGTTACTTTACCAAGAGGAGAAGAATAAATGCATTATTCAGTTGAGCTTATCAGTTATGTTTTCTAAATATTTCTCTATTTTAACTGTATCTGGTTTTAGGAAGAACAGTTCTCTGTGCTGAACAATTAGACACAGGATGAAATGATGTTTACCAGATGTCTTACCTTGTTTGTAGACATTGTGCCAATAAAATACTTAAGAGTAGCTGCAGGAGAGGTGATATTAAGGAGTTTTAAGATCTAGTAGATTTTAATGCATACTCTTAGGATAAAGCGATAATAATTTATATAGAAGAGACTTATGTATCAGTTATTAGACACAGGTTTGTTTTTTTTTAAATAAGCATTTGTTTATTTCAGAGAGTAATATTAATGACAGAAAAATGGAATAGCTAAATTAGTGATTTAAGAAAATTCCAGATAGGATATAAAATATTTGTGTGGACTGCTCACAGGTCCATCAAAGTGGGCTTTAACACAAAATAATATGAATTGTCGAAGGAATAAAATCAAATATTTGATTAATTCAGTTAATTTTTCCCCACTGTGTATTGGGGTTTTGTCTGGGGCTTTTTTGGATATGGGGAGCTGGTAATGCTTGCTTCCAGGTAGAAGATCCTGTACTGTGGTTTTAAGTTGAGAGATGATCATTGTGTGGCTGGGCATATGCTTGGGCATATGCTTGGGCATGAGAAGTAGGTATATGAAATCATTTTTTCAACCTTTTTGAGTATCTTTGCAAGAAGAATAAATCTCTTAATTTCAGGGTTAATATATCCTATTTATGAGTCCTTTCTTTTGATGTGCTGTTATGAATTGTCATATCTTATGAGTTGCCATTGGTGTAAGCATCAATTTATGGACATATAGTAACTTATGTTCTTTTTAATAGTGCAAGTATTAAAATATTTTTTACCCAATTTTTATATATGGAGACCAGATATGTCTGGTTTATGATTAACAGTTAAATCTTATGGTTTATTTGAATGGTGCTACAAGTGTTTCTTATTACTTATTGTTCTGAGACATTAATGTGTAAATACATTTTTCTAACAGAACTATAGGAACTAGCAGAATGGTCTAATGTTAGTATTCATCATTGCAGAGTTTTATATTTTAAAAGCCATATATAGAAAGTTCGGGTTGTAAAGTAAATTCCTGAAAAGCTAAAACAAGTCGTGCTTTACCTGTTTGGTGATTTTTTAATTACTTTGGTGTATGCTGGACTTCTGTTCAGATGTTAGTTAGGATTCTGAATAAATTTTGATTTTGTACTTCAGATTCTGGAGTACAGTTCTTTTCAAAAAAAAATTTATGGTAAAGGAAGAAAAGTATGGGCTTGAATATTGGGCATTGGGATATATTCAAGAACTGTCTGGACACAATCCTGTGCCATGTGCTCTGGAATGGCTCTGCTTGAGCAGGGAGGTTGGACCAAATGACCCACTTTCCTTTCCAATCTTACCCATTCTGTGACTCTGTGATTCTGTGATTTTTGATTTAGATGAAAAATGGAAGGTTACGAAAGATTTGTAATAAGAAAATTAAAAAGTAATTTAGAGCTCGTCATGAAATATGCTAGATTTTCATTCTGAGACGTTTGTTCCATAATTTACAGAGCAAATGAAGAACAATAACTTTAAAACTGATCAAGCCTGTTTTTATTTTTTAGTTCCACTCTGTATTTTCTGTGTGCTTAAAAAGATACTAAAGTGGTAATGTGAAAATTCTTTGTCCAAATAACAAATATATATATATTCTCTAGCTCATAGAAAGTGAATTTTATTTGTAATATTTCAATAATTCATGAATTTGTGTTTCTCCATTATTTTAGCCCATTATATTTCTATGCATGAACTGACTTAGAAGAGAAGATCTTTTATCAGGTTTCTTCTTAAATGTCATACACGAGCCAGTGATTTTCTGTTATGCTTATTGAGTGGAGCAGCTATTTTTGTATGTACCCCTTATTCATTTTACATCTATTCAGTCCTTCATAGACTTGAATTTTCCTTTAAGATCTAGAGTTTCTTAAGGGGAAAGTAAAGGATTCAGCAGATGGAAAAACATCAGTTTGTTAGTGCACAGTTAAGAGGAAGTAGATAATGGTGCTTAGCATTTTAAAAATCTCCCTATTTTTTCCAGGACATTGGCATATGTCTTCCTTTCTCCCTTTGAATGTACAACACAGAATTGAAAAGTATATTGAGTTCATGGACATAGCAAAAATTATAGCGTGCTGTGCTTTGCTTAGTTGTTTAATCTGACCTGAGTAGTGTTGAATATTAATCTGTACATTTTCACTTGATAAGGTCCCTCTGAGTGTAGATGTTGTGATAATGAGCAACCTTAATTTACTGCTACAGAAAGTCTAAGGAACCTGTAGCACAAATGACATCCCGTTCACATTTTAATCCTTTTTTCAACATCATGTTCAAAGATTCAGTGGTTTGTTCCTTTCTGTTGTATCCTGCTAACCTTATTCTGTTTAGATTTTTTTTTAAACATGAAAGTTTTCCTAGAGCTGACTTGCACTGTGGCCCCAGACCTTTGTCATGGCACAAACAGAAAAGTTGTTTTCTAGAGTTTAGGGGATGGGGGGAGAAAGAGGAATACCTTTACAGTATTATAAAATAATACTGTGAGTCAAATTAATGTCTTACTGCTTATAAATGTAGAATATCTTCTCTCTCTTGTCTTTGATTTTCTTTATCCCACAATATAATAATTCCATATTCTTCATCATGCTAGTTCTAGCAGTCAATCAGAAAAGGGCAGATTGACCTCACTAATCAGCCCAATCCCCTTGTTCTTTGTTTAACTATTTTGTGTATGGTTTCATTCTGCAAGCAGTGGAACAATACTGTGTTTTGACTTGCAGTAATGCTCACTGATAAAGCTCTTCTTTTGTCACAGTTACATTGTTTTGAGGTCAAAAATTCTATGTCTTGTTCTTTGAGGTTGAATGATCTTATTTAACATGGGGTGTTGTGGTAAGGTTATCTCAGTTATAGTTCTTTCTTCAGGAAAAGATACCTGGAATCATGTTGCTGTCCTACATTAAACTGGTGAGAACCTCCTTCCTGAAGACTCCTTGGTTCAAAGTCAGATCTCCAAAGGAATTAGGAGTCTGTCATCATTTCCCCCCACAAGTGGCTCTGTCTTTGCTGATCTAAGATCAGATGCCATATTTTTGTTCTTCTTGCTGTTTTACTCTCCTCACTGGTACCTCACCATGATCTTGCTGGTTGCATTTTCTGTGACCTTTCAGATTTCACCCTCCCATTTTGCTCTTTTTTTGAAAAGCCACTCACTCTTGTGTTCTGTGTTTATCCATTACTTATTCCATAAACATAAACTTTATATTTTGTAACTTTGTTGCATTTAGTTTTCCATTTTTATTTTATGCCTTTCCCTTTCTTTTATGCTTTAATTGTTGGACATAATTCATCTGTGATACCAAACAAGAAGCCAGAGGATTATCAGTATAAATACATCAAATGAGCCATTTGATTATGTGACAAGTAATCAACTTCACACGATGTATTCCAGATCTAAAGTCTAAGTGGTGAAGGAAGCTGCAATTATGTGGTTTATGTTTACTTTAATTATCCCTATTTGATAGCTACACACTATATTTCTTGCTGGAAGGCAAAACGATTGCTAATGCTTGCTGCAAAGTGCACCACTGAGAATATGGCAGGATTTAATTTTAAGACCTGGTACTTAAGCATATAGACTAGGCTAGAAGAATTTGCTGTTCAGTTAAATGTACATTCAAAGTGTATGTGGAGTGTGATTTAACATTTTGATCCTGTTTCAAGGTGGCCATCTATAAGTTACTTACTTCGTGGAAGTATCCAGTAGAATTAGGATGTAGCTCAGAGACATGAATGATTTTTGATTACAGAAGCACAAATTCTAGATTTATTACTTTTGGGAAAAAGGCATAGTAATTTTGGACTTCACTGTGTTAATTAAAGTCCTGTCTGTACAGTTAGCTGATTTTTAAGAAATTCAAGTCAAAATAATATTTAATGAGCTAGAAAGAAATTTCAAGGCAGCTGGCTGAGGTTAAGGAAAAGTTAAAGTATCATGAATGAAACTTAAATTATTCATTTTTGTGGCTGTGCTCAGCTTGATATCTAAGATATAATTCACATTCATCTTTTTGCCAAGTAAACTGTGGAGTAGTGATAACTTAACCTGCCTTCCAAGGATAAAAGAGTCTGCCATGGAATTAGGAGAAACTATGAATTATTTGGCAGCATTAACATTTATTCAGTAGGAGAAAAGTAACTGGACTCCTTTATGTTTTGGGTCATCCCAGGTGCATTTCCATGAGTCCCTGTTTTAGAAACGACTCTTTATATTTTTTTTTTTTAATTGCTGAAAGGAACTACTGTCCTGTGTAACTCTGGTGGTGTCTGCTTCAAAGCACAGAAAAGTTCCTGAAGTATTGGGCATATCCATCTTGGTTGTAAAGATGAATCCAGTAAATTACTATCCTTGCTCTTTTATCTGTGTATTTAAAATTTGGCTTTTTCTGTGTCACATTTATCAAGCTACAGCTTTTAGGTGCCATTCTTCTGTCTGCTAGTTTTAGGGATCCTTTCTTCCTCATATTTTATTCCACATGTTAATTCAAGCAGGCCATAATAAACTTGCAGTAGTGTACTGTTTCATAAACTAAAAAGACTGATGTTAGGAGGCATTTTCCAGTACTTCATATTTAAGATAGTATACCTGGTATAAAAGAATGCTAACATTCATACAATCTCTTTCACATCTGTTTGGGTTGGAAGGGACCTTAAGGATCATTCACTTCCAATCTCCTTGCAGTGAGCAGGGACACCTTACAATAGACCAGGTTGCTCAAAGCCGTGTCCAACCTGACCTTGAGCACTTTCAGAGATGGGGCATTCACAGTGTCTCTGGGCAACTTCTTCCAGTGCTTCACTACCCTCTTGAAGATTTTCTTTTAATATCTTATCTAAATCTATCTTGTTTTAGTTGAAAACCATTATCACTTGTTCTGTCACACCAGGCACTTGAGAAAAGTCCCTGTCCTGCTTTCTTGTAAGCTCCTTTTAGGTCCTCGAAGGTCCTCTTATCCATCAAAGGGGAAATAGTTTAAATTGTACTTACCATAGTGCTGAGCTTATAAGTAAACGTTAAAATTTGGGAAGAGATCTTGGAGTCATTGTCCAGAGATTTCTGAAGCCATGACCTCAGTATCCACTGGCAACAAAAAGGGCACTGAAATTGTCAGAAAGCAAGACGAAGAGCATAGTGTTGCTGCCATATAAATCTTGGCTTTCTGTTGTTTAAGTGTCAGTGCAGTTCTGGACTGTATTTTGACAAGGATGTACTGGGGTGAGAGAGAATATGTGGAGAATAAGAAGTGTTCTCTGACTTCAGCCCACATTCAGTTCTGGGGGAGTCAGTTTCTTACTAACACATGCTGGTAAATGTGTATGTCTTTTAAAGCCATTCCTTGCCAGAAGAAAAAAAAATCTTATAGTTCAATGCAAAAATGAATAATACAGTAGCTATTTTCCCATGTTACTCTTACAATTTTCATTGGCAATTATCAGAGGAGTAAGAAGATAACTTATTATTTTCATTTACTTTTTCCTTCTATGCATAGTTGTTGTGTTTTGTATTTTCTTCAGTAGGTGGTTGAACCCCAAGGAAAAGAACAGCTTAGTTATTAAGTGGTGTATATGCATAACTTAGAGTGCTGTGCTCTTGCCATGAGAGAGCTGAAATGACAATAATCACAATAAAAATAAACACACAAATTATTGTGAGCAATTGTTTTAGCTCAAATAACTGTCATTCTATATAACATAAAATTACAGGGGATAAGCACAATAGAAATAATTGCTATGATTAAATACAAACAAAGTCCTTGATAGCAAAATATAAAGCAAGAATTCAGACTTACTGATTTGGTTACCAAAGTGCAGGGCAACATTGTAAATTCACCAAAGATAATCAGTCTTCACCTAGTTTGCAACAATGGACTGTGTATAATAAAAAGCATGAGAAGTTTTCTCAAAAGGATCCTGGGTCCTGTGGTTCTTGATTTTCCAACTTAAATCTAAAAGCTATGAATTTAGAGCAAGTTCATGGAGCAAGTTTAAAATCAATTCTCAGTGCTGAATATTGCCCCTCTCACTTGCCAGCACGTGGAACTTAATAACAAGTTACATTCTTTGGCAGGCAAGTTTTTATTTCTACTTGTTATTGAAGGTAACAGGGATAGATAAAAGGGAGCAAAGAAGTTAGGGCTAACTTTCTTTCTAACTTATTTATTCAGCTCTGTCACTTAGAATAGCTACACTCTGCAAATGAAGATCCTATAAAACTGGTATGGTTCTTTTCAGGATAGTTCATCTAAGGCTGGTTTTCTGTGTGTTGCTTTTGCAAGCACTAGACATGCTGAACCTCCTTTGAAGCTTTAGAGAAGACTGAAGAAGGAATTTTGATGTAGGGTATCATTAATATTTGCTGTTCTGTGTTTTGTAAAGGCTTAGCATTTCCATAAAGCTGCCTGCTGGTTTATGTACAGCTATAAAGTTGTCCCACAAGCTGAGAATCAAAATAATTTTCTCTGATAATATCACAGAAAAAAAAAGCACAAAATCCATTATGCAACAAAATGGACTGTTATGTACATTCAGATATATGCCTGTGTATTTCTTATGCAGACCACACAACATTAGAGAGAGAAAATTTATGAAGCAGACCCTAACCACTGGTGTAAAGTCAGGTTCACTGAGTGTTACACAGCAGTAGAGAGTACATGAGCATTCCTTATACTATAGGCTATTATAATGTATGGGTAAAGACTAGAAATCACCAAAATAATAGCTGGGATCAACAAACATACATAATAGCTAAAATCCTAGGTAGGCTTTTTCTCTGATGTGTGATGAGCTGCACAGCAGCTTTTCAGGAACTAAAGCACTGAGGCACTTTCTGCATTTCTCTTCCAGTAAATTTATTTCTCCTACCTGCAGATTGCTTTTCTGTGACCTGTTTAAAATATTTATTGTATTTATATCAATAAATTTAAAGACCACTTGCTGGATGCCTCTAACAATATTTTTCTCTGACACTGGAGAATTCAGATGGTGCATGTAGTAGTATTATGTATTTATAAAAGAGAAAAAATTTAAGTTAGATAATAGGAAGTAAAGACATCAAACATATTTGAAGTCATGAACAAAACCCCATGTAATTTCAGTTTCATCACTGTCATCTGAAGTAATCACCCATAGATTTTCCTTTTTTCAACCAAAGGCAATTTAGCATACCTCTCTCCTTCCACAAATTTGTTTACTTGGAAACGATACAGCATTAATGGATATTGGGCAGTGGGTACTGGACTGGATATTATAAGTTAAAGAAAACATCGTAAATAGTAAAATACTGGCACAAATAAGTTAATACTGTATTTTACTAACTGATGTGGTTGTAGCTTAGTCAGTTCATTGAGAAATTCCTAGCTATTGGGCATATAGATGATGCAGGAAATATTTTGAGGAAAATCGACTGAGAAGTTTATGTTCTGCTTCTTTATTCTTCACAATTCAGAGTGCAGCTCTGCTGCAAGCCAGTGTCTGGTGCCAGAGCTTCTGCAAAGGTGGTATATGAAGTTAAAATGAAATTTTAAAATTGACTTTAAAAAATCAGCAAAATAACAGAGTCCTGATACTTATGCTTATGGACAGAGTCCACAAAATACATCCCTTGCTGGTGTCAATTCCTTGGCTGAATCAGAAAACTCATGATATCATGTTTCTCACCAATGCGCTTCAGGTTACTGGGAAATTAAAGGACCTTGAAGAGACATTATAGAAACCAGTGGTTGGCAGTATTACCAAAGAGGGATACTGCATATTTTGGAGGGTTGGATAATGCACAAGGTGTCAGTAGTTGCTTCAAAGAATCACTTCACTCTTCTTTGTTTGTGAAAGCATAAATCCTGCATGGGATACTGAACATTAGGAAAGTATTACCTGGGTTTTGATGCAATTCACTGGACCACAGGAAATGAAAAGATAAGAATTATCTATTGCTGTTCTTTTGCTGCATGAAAATACCTTCTAAAAAAAGCTTTTATTCTTCTGTTGTCCTCTATTTGGAACTCATGCTGTGATCTTCAGTATTGCCTGCGCTATTAAAAATTTCAGCTGGCTACTTATATGTGTTGAGAGGGCCTGAGAAAGATTGTGCTTGTATGTCCTTTCAAGGTCTCTTTTATTGCTAATTTCCTAGTTTCTTTTGCTATTTTCTCATCAAAAAGTTCTTTTGTTTGGAATCCCTACACTGTGCAACAGTATTAAATACTTAATTTCTTTCGTGTGCATAGAACCATGGAAAATTGGAGTTTCACAGAAATGAAATAGTTTCCTAAGGTAAAATTTCAGTTTCCTAATATGAAAATTCAATATTTTGAAAATACTGTCATAAATACTGTTAAAATAAAACATACGAAAAAGTAATTTTGAAGGAGAAAGACTTTTAATATTTATAAGCATTTCACTTGCAGAAATATTAACTGAATTATTGGTAATAATAACAAATTTTGAGAGCCTAAGAATTTATAAAACCAGACATAATTTTCAGCTTTTATATCTGAACAATTCTTTCATCCTTAGTACCACTAAGTTTAGAAAACAAAACTCTTTAGCTTTTCTCCATTTTGATAGAAGTTCTTCTGTGCTGATTTAGTCCTGCATTGGATTACTTTTGAGCATGGTGTACTGTTTAAATTTTGGAGCAAAGGAGTTGATTACAGTATTTAAGCTTTTGTTTATGGATGAATGTAAACTTTTTGAGGTTGATAATTTCATTATCTACTTGGTTACTTTTTGAATCCTAAAGTTGCATTAGAATCTTGAGACTTGTTGAAAGATTAGTGAGTTACTTAAAATGTAATTTAGTTTTGACCTTAAATTGATCTAGTATGTACAAAAAAGTAATTTACTACAGCTCATGATTTAGAATTGAGTTTCTTAAACAACAGCTTTTTAAAATAACAATACTGGGTAATTGAGTATTTAATTGTAGTTCCCTTAATTTCATAATTCCATAGCCTTTTCAGAAGGTTGCAATTTGGTTTTCATCACAGCTTTTTTAATCAGTGTAGAACTGTAATGGGGCAAACAATGACGCAAGGGAGTGAGATACTATTTGTTCTCCAGTGGTGAGTGCTGGTATTGGCTGCAGCACCACTGCAGGGAGCTGCAGAGTAGATGATGTGTTTGCCTGACCTCTAACTCAGTGAGGAGGGATGATGGAAGCTTAGAACAATCCACTGGAAATATGAGAATTTGTGGAGCTCATGCAGCAAAGGCACGTTTTGCAAGGAAATGTTCTACATGGAGAAGTAGGGCCAGACAGCCACATGGCAGGAGAAAGATGATGCCATTGTTTTTTCGTGGAGACCCGTTGCCTCCAGGAACGAGAGAGTGCTGATGGTGCTGGGAATGTTTCTTTCTCATCCCAAGGAAGTTCCAGTCAACAACATTCACACAGATGGAGAGACTAAAACATTTTGATATAGCCGTCAGTAGTTTATGTGCTAAGCTGGTCAATGCATGCACTGATTATCTCAGATGGTTTTAGCTTCTTTCTTTACAGGTTCAAATATTTCATTGTTTTGAACAAAGAATGATTTTTGTGTGTCCTTCTACATTCCAAATTTTAATTGCATTGTCTCCTATGTTTATTTGGAAATTAAGAGACAAATCGCACAATCTGTTTTGATGCTGTACTTATGCTTTTGGGAACCAACAAATTCAGACCTTTAATTTTGCAACTGGATATCTTATTTGGAAGTGTAGCAGTCAGGATCTGAGATTTCCATAAGTGGGAAACAAATATTCTGCAGCAATGTAAATAGTGGTTAAACTTCTGTGATTTTTTCCAATAACTTGTTTTATAGATACAGGCAATAGCTTCTTATCCTTCTAAGAGGCAGCAGAGAATTCAAAACCAAGGAAAACTTTTCCCTTTAACAGCCATTTGAATTGATTTTTCAATTGCTCATGTTGGGAATGTGATTGGATTGCCTTTCCAAAGCATATAAGGCTGACGCTATCTGCTATCAGTGCTATCAAGTCCCATCCATTCCAGGCTTTTTCATAGGGATATGTATGATGGTTTTCAACCTGGATTTTGAAATGTTGAGCACTGCTGTAGTGTTGTATTAAAGACACTCCATGTACTTCTAGGGAGTAACTCCCAACCTTTATGATCCTCCATAGTATTGTTTGCATCTCCATCTTTTTAGTGTGGGAATTTGCTCTCTCCTAAAATTTTTCTGTAAGTGGTGTGGTACTTTTACAATCCAGGACATGGAGAATATTTTTATTAATGATAAGGAGATAATTTTTTGTAGAAAGTATATTTCAATCTAAAATGCAGAGTCCTGTTGAAGACAGTGCCTTCACAGTACAGAAATGAAGGCATACCCTAGTCAAGATCAGGCTAACACTACACATTGCTGGCAGTGGCAGACGTGCTGCAGCATCTCAATTAAGTCTAGTTTAATTACTCTGCTAATATTATCAGGTAGTAATTCTGTCTTAAGGATCAAATTGCAATTGTCTCTCCATTTCCATTTAATTCCAGTGACCTTCATGTGAGAAAGCTAAAAACTATAATGTAATTGTAGCGATTTTCTGCTCTATAAATGCTGATGCTTATCAATATGTAGTAAAAGAAACCCTTAAATAACTGAAAATTTTAATTAGATGTTTAGTAAAAAAATAAAAATTATCCTAGTCATTGACCTGATCCCAAGCCAGTGAACTGAGTGAAGTGTTTGGGGCTGAGCCTTCATGTGTGTGGTTTTTATAGCTCCTGAAGGACAAGTGAACTAATCTGGGATCTGTTGCAGTTTCCTGCAAATGAATGGGAAAAGATGAATCCTTGTTTTAGAGAAGATATTCATGGTTATGAAGGGACAAGAGACATAGTGTATGTGAGATAGTGTGTCAGAAAGAAAAATTTTTAACAGCTACAAGAGAAGGTGTGGAATTGGATTAGTGCAAATGACAAAAAGCTGCTCATCAGTATCAAATAATCTGATGGTTTCTTCTGAAACTGGCAATATTGTAACTTTGTTAAAAAAACATACAATATATTGAGATTGAAGTTCTGTGATCAATATCTTGTTTATTGTAATACAATAACAGAGACCATAAGAATACTTATGTTTGGCTAAAATCTCAATTACAACTTTTTCCTAAGTTTGTCGTTTGGGGTTTTTTTACACAGAATGTTGCTATGGGCTAAGACAGAACACATTACAAATACAAGATTTTATTAATTAAGCGTAATATTATATGAGTATAACTCAAGTGCAATGCAGTTGTTACTAGTCCAGTTACAATGACACTAACTCATAACCCAAGTTAATTGATAGAAAAGCTATATCCAATGTGAATTTGCTGTACAAAATGGAAGGTTGCTCAGTGTGTACATGAATGTAATAGATTGTTAATATTTACTGTAGTCTCAGAACTAAGAAGAAGTTAGGCAAAAGACAGTTTGACTGTTTGATGGCTAAAGAATTGTTCTCACAGCTAAAACAAGCTAAAATCAGCTCAGGCTAATAGAGGTCCAGACAAATCCAGAGACCCTGTGCTCTGAGGGTGTACAGAACCTGTGGACTTTTTCTGATTATAGCAAAAAATATTTAATGGCTTACATGTTTAATTAAGTTGCGTTTTAAAATATCGCACTGACAGATTGCATGCAGAACTGTTGGAAAAATTTACTCGAAATATATCAGATATGTTAAAGACTACATACTCTGTTTAGGACACAATTCTATACCAATTTTTTGTAGCAACAGAATCTTCCCTTTGCTTGGATAAGAAACCTTCATTCTGTCAGTTCCCAACTTGTAAATGTGCTCTTGGAATATGATGTCTTAATGGAAGAATTGAATATTACATTCCATTGTTAGAAAACAGATGTTAGTTTTGAGGCTTCATCAACATTAAATCTCATTTTCTTTTCTTTTCTTTTTTTTTTTTTTTTTTCCATGTGGACAAGGAGTTATTTCTGTTTTCCTTGATCTACATCAACAGCATCTTTTCTCCCTGAAATAGAAATGCTAGTGTGTATGTTTTTATCTTGTGGAGCTGTAAAACATGGTACTTATACTGTCTGCATGGTGCCTTATCTTCTCTCTAGAGGATGGCCACTGGGCTTGTGAAGTATATACATACTAGGATAATTAGATGTTCCTTTGTTACCATCTTATGCTCTTGCCACCTACTTGCTTGTCCAAGTTCTCTCAAGAGATGTCATAATCATTAGGTACTTCAGAGTTCTGGAGAATTGGTGCCATTTAGCACATATGTGACTCATTGCAAATACTTTGGTTTTGCATGGTGTTCTCACAATGCAGATAATCCCCTTGGAAGGTTCAGGCTCTAGAGATAAAGAAACACTCTTTGGTCATTTGCAAAGAATCTCAGTATCGAGATAATTAGACACAGGGTATCTGGGACAGTATAAAATACAGACTTTTATGTTGTTAAAAATGCTGGTATTCACTGTGCTTGTCTTTGAGAATTGCACATAATTTACAATCATATAAGCTTGGAAAGTCTTCTAGTTCTTTTTGTCTGGTGTATAATCCATTACATCAATAGAATAAATTGTTTCACTCTGTTTATTTTATAAGTATACAAAAATTGAATTAGTGAAGACATGCAGTCCCTTAAACCTTCATTAGCTATAATGTCACACTGAAAAAGGTAAATGCTTTTATTACCAAATTCCTGCAAGCACTTTTCCAGTTTAGACTTTATGAAGTCAACCTTTATTCTGTCTTACTTTATGCTCAGTATTGCCAATTAAATTAGTTGTGTTCTTCTAATCTCTCTCTGTAACTCTGTCCTTTATGTGGTCAAATTGTTTTTATTTGAAGCTGATATGGGTTTCTTTTACTTTTGAAAAATACTGGTAACTTTTGAATTGTTCATATATCTGTTTGTGTATACAGTATGTGTGTTACGTTATGCACCTTTCCAGGCATTAGTTCCAATAGCAACAAAAAAAGAAAAAAAAAAACCAGGAAAAAGTTAGATAATAGCACCTGTATATAAGCAGTTCCATTATACAAATAAACAACAAAACAGCCTTTGAAAACATGAAGGCAAATCTAGAGTCATAGGACAGTAGAGGTAGGAAGGAAGGCACCAGAGGAGCTTGTCAGACCTGTTGTCCTGCTCAAGTGGTTTTTGAGTACCTCCAAGGATGGAGACTACACAGCCCCTCTGGGTGACGGGCTCTGGTGTTGACCACTGTCACAGTGAAGATGTTCTTTCTCATGTTCCGGAAGAAACTTCTGTATTTCAGTTTGTGCCTGCTGCCTCTTGTCCTCTGGCTGGGCAGCACTGTGAAGATTCTGACTCTATTCTTTGCTTCCTCCCATGAGGTAAGTGTACACATTGACAAGATCTTCCTGAGACATTTCCAGGCTGAACAGTCCCTGCTCTCTCAGCTCTTTCATGAATAATGCTCAATCCTTGAGTCATCTTTGTGGCTCTTTGTCAAACACGAACCAGTATGTTCGTGAACTATGCAGGTGTACATCATTTGAGTCTAAGAATGCAATTTTAAAATGCATTTAAGCATTTTAAAAGCAAACTTTCTTTAGATCTCAGTTCTTCTTGTTCTTAAAGCTATTGCAATACTTTGAAAATTCAGTCTAACTCTTGGAGACATTTAAAATAAAGAAGAGGATGGGTTTGAAGGGTAAATATGAGATTTAGTTGAAAAAGGAATACATTTTAAAATCCCAGTATTTCCTGTATAAGATTACGAGTCACAACTCAATGGAACATTTGATAGAGTGATATAAAAGCCCTTAAGACATTTTTAGTGAACGAGGTGTAGGACACAAGACAGCCAGTTCCTTAAACGTCCTCATATAAGCATAAAAGGTTTTTATGTTTATGGCCAGCCAAATAGTAAGGTATGTATGGTAGAATTTGACTTTGTTATAAATTCTCCTTATTTATTGCCCAGGTTTGTAAAATGACAGTGTTTTAAGGAATGAAAGCCTGCAATTAATGTAGCCTAGATCTAGACAATTATCTCATTTTCTGAAGTGTTGATCCATGCAACAAATGTAACCGAAGAAAAGTGGTGATTGCTTGGTGATTGACATTTCTGACATCCAATAGATGTTTGAATATTGTTTTCACAGTTTAGTTCCTGATACCTGTCGGTGAGGAACATTACTAGTGTAATGTAATTCAGCAAATTTGAAGCATCCACCCATAGCTAACAAGATAGGTTTGATCCTTCAGCTCTGCAGTAATTTGGAAATGTTTTCAAAATCAATACATGCACTGAACAGCAGAGGTAATAAAAGGATTTAGCTCTCACAGAGTGGTTGCAGGTGTTGGACTCATGTCTATCATGCTTTACAAGTGCTTGTAGTTTCTGAGTGGTTCCTGCTAATGAAGCATGGGTACACACTGTTTGTACATTTCTGTGCTGTTAGATCTGGAGCTCCATAGCACTGGTATGCTCTAGGCTGCTTTTTCTCATTCTTCCAGCCTCTTAAAGAGGGTAATGCTTTGCCCTTCCCATATAATTCTTTTCCTTTAACTGCTGGTTCCTTCTGCTTTGAGACCTCCATAGGCAAAAATGAGTTCTGGAGCTGAATCCATTACTTCCTCTTTATGTAGGCAGTAAGATGCTGTTGCAAGAGTGAACTAGGAATGTTTTGCTACCAGAAAAAGTTACAGCTTCCTGATGAGTTGCTTGTTATCTCTCAGAAAAGACTCAAAGTTGCATACATAAAAACTTTTAAAATTTGCTGTTTCAGTATATGTTAGAACTCCATAACATTTTAGCTTATTTTTTTGTGAATCACACAAATCTACCCTATTTAGCTTAAATCACAAGACCAGACTCATTCAGTTCAACATTAGACACTTCCCTGTTACACTGAAATTATGAGCACCTCTGCCATCAGCATCGTTTGGAGGGGACAAATGCAATTTGAAATCATAGAAGAGCTCAACTCTGCTTTGAGGGATGTGATCTGTTACACAGGCAAACAGTGGTTGCAGCAGAAGGTTGAAGTGAGATCCATGACTGCAGATAGAAAAATACACAAATATTTCATTTTAAAAATACATCTAAAACATTTCCAAAGTTGTTTTGTTTACATAAGCATGTTTCATGAAATATCTGTTGATGGTGCAAATGGTATATGGAGGTGCTTCTTGTGAGTGAATCAGTCTTCCAATTTCAGCCCACTAAAATTTGATACAGGAATGTACTCTCAGGCATATGACAATTCCTTCCATTTTCCAGTGGTGGAACTAGATCTTAATGTGGTCTACTTTTCATTGCATGAAGAGTCAATTCTGCAATTTTTGCTTTTCTGGTAAAGTGTTCGCATTTTAATTCTTGTAACAATTACCGGGTTTTGTCAGATGATCGTGACAAACAAAAGGATAGTTGATCTTGTTAAGATGGGGAGTGCTGAAGTGCCTCAGTCACAGATTACTGAGTTCTCTCTACTTTTGCAAAACTGTGATGAAATTGCATTGCAATTGCAATTTTCCAAAGGCAATTCCAGTGCGGAAAATTGATGCTGGTGCTTCACATGCATCATGATTGTACAGCACTTTGTAAACATGAGTTAGGTAAACATCAATACATAAATTTTTACAATAGATAAAGGATTTGTAAGATACTATTGTGTTTGCAAATTAACCTGCTGTCAGAAAATAGCATCAATAACTTTTCTTTATGCCAAAATAATTTACAGTACATTGTTTAGTAGTTAGGAGAACAAAACTTGATGCAAAAATCTAAGTGTGGTGATGATTTACATCTGGTTGCTCAATTTGTAGGAGCACAAAGAGAAGAAACTACAGAAACAAGGTGTCCCATAGTGTGCTGAAGCAGAGCTGTATTGTGAGTTTTAAGAGGAGAATAGATTATCAGTAGAAATTCTCTGAGGAGAGATTTTCAGCAATTTTGTGAAACTGTTTGTTTAAACCATTGTTCTCTAAATGATTTTGTAGTATTTCATATTGTGATTTTTTTTTTAGTGTCATGAAAGTGTTTATTGGCATCACTTAACACCAAACCACAAGTTAGAAAAGACATTTCTTATTAGAGATTATTTGTGAGATCTTTCATTACACTCAAGTAAGGAATTACTATGCTGCAAGAAACAATATATACGTAAGATCTGTGGCATCACTGCTGCATTTTTTAATTCAGGCTTCTTAAACCAGTAAATGAAACTGAAAATCTTCCCAGGGATTTCTTATTCATAACCAACCATGATTTTTAAGCACATCTACTTTAGCTGACAAAGGATATATTGGACATTGAAGTAATCGTGGACAGATCATCTTTCCTGTACAAAAAAAAATAAAATATAATCAAAACTAAATAACTTTCCTACCTTATCCTATTCCAGAGGAGCGAAAAAACTGATTCCGTGAAGTTCTGCCTTCAGTCCTTATTAACTATAATGCTTCTAAAAGCAGAGACATTTCTCAGGTTGCTTTTGTAGAAAAACTTAATTATAAACTTAAATAGATTTAGTATGTTTTGTATCCATCCCATTCCTGTTGAGAGAAAAACCCGTAACTGTGGCATCCTGAGGGAACAGGTGTGTATCATTTGCATATTAATTATCAGTACATTGATTTAAATTCAGTTATTCGGGAGGCTTCCATTTACGTTTGAAAACATGGTGGAAACTTCATTCTTATACTCAGAAGGAAATCCATGATTGCCCTTAGCACTGGCTTTTCAAGCTACCCATGGAAGGCAGAACTTGCTGCAAATACCTGTGGAGTACTAAACTTTCTAAGATTGATAAGGAAGTTATTTAAAGCTAGTGTGAGTAGTGTGATGATGGGAGCTGTCAGTATAGATGCTTACTTAAGTTGGAAATGGGGCATGGGGTTTTAGTATATTTATTGAAACAAAGGGGAATGAAAATTATAAATATGCTAAACTTCAGTGTTTTACATTTTAATCAAATCCTGCAGCTAGAAAATGAGCATTTACCAAAATGCTCTCAAATAAAACTTAGGAATAATGATTTTTCTTAGTTTTTTTCCCGGCCTTTTCTTCCTGTTGATTAATCAAAAATGTTGATGTACATTTTGTCAATGTGATATCGTGAATGCTGAAAAATTGCATGGATTTCGACCTAGAAAATTTGGTATTACTTTAAAACAGTCAAGCACATTCAATATGCAGCATGCATTTTTGTATTCAAGTCTGGTCTCAAATTGTATTATTTTGTATTCTGTAGTTTTGCTGTGAAGCTTTGACATTACAATATATGAAATCAAGATTGTCTGTACAGTCTTGATCCTTCCTGTTATCAAAAGAGCAAATTATATTCTATATATACAAATACATACAATGCCTACATACCCTTCTGGTTGTCAAAGATTTGTGAGAGCACTTACATTAAAGATTTAATGTAAGAGCTCCCACTCTCACAAATAGACCACTAAGGCAGTGAATGGCATGAGTTTGTCCATATTATGATTTCAAGACCAGGCCCTTAAACATTCATCTATACAATAAGGATGTAGAATGCATTCCTTGCTTTATTTTGAACTTCTGCAGTTTAGAGTCCCTTCATCTGTCCCTGGTACAGCTAACATAGGAAGGGGGTTTGTCTTCCTATAAAAGTATTGCACATTTATTGAAATACCTTTCATGGAATGGGATTATTACCTAAAAGTCTATTGGAGTAAGAAGCAATATTCTTTCATTTTAGGCAAATGCTTATGAGCCAAAATAAATAGGCTTATCAAGCTTTATTTTTCATTTCCTGCCCAATTCTGTCTGGATTTTTGTCACTGAATTTTTTAAACATCATCCTGAAAAAAATCTAACTATATTTCTACATTTTCTATTCTCCCAGTGCAGACTAATCACTTTTCATAATGTTCTCATCACCTGTCTGATCTGCATGTTTATTAACTCAGTTGTTTGAATGTTAACTATCTCTACTTCAGCACTTCAAGTTTTGACTTCATGACTGCTGAATGAAATGTTCCAGTATCTTCATTTGACTACTCAGCCAAAGATTCAACTCTGTAGAATTGAGAAAATATTCCTTAGAATTTTATCTCCATAAGTAGGCCAAATATAAAAATTTCAAATATTAAACATATATTTAGGAAAGTTTAGATGTATATGAGACAGATATTTTTTTCCTAGTGCTTTTCTCTTGCTGTCCTTGGACATTGCAGATCTTGAAGGATTTTTTTTTTGTTCTTTAAGTCATGCTGCCCATTGTCTGACACTTACATAAATGCTGTCATTCAGACGCTTGTCATGAATTAACCTTTGTGCTGATACATGGAAGTCATCTTAAATTTCAGTTTATCCATAGGAAGCAATTTGGGGCTTGATGAGGTGCCTAAGGGGTATTTAGCTTTGACTGTATGAAAACATAGTGATGTTCAGATTTACACAGCCTGATACTTTTGTGCAATGTGTCAATGAAGTTTATCTCATTCATTTGTTCTATACAATGGCAGGTGGTCAGGTTGTGAGGAAAGCAGTCAGATTATTTAGATGCCATAATACACAGATACAATGTGGAGGAGGTTTAACACTGACTGTTTTTGAGGACCTGTGTTGGAAAATTTGGCCACAACAAATCGGTTGGATAAAATTGTGTAGCATTGATTTCAGTCTTTCTGCAGTTGAGTATACATCTGAGCCAGTTGCGAAATAACTTTAATCCAATTTCTTTGAAAGTTCCTAGTATTTGAATTTTTTAATTTAAATGATCCATTAAAACAATTATCAGTGCAAACTGCTCTGTTCTAAGCTCATACTGTAATGCTTTGGATTTTGTCCCACACTTTGGGTTTTTTTGTTAGCAAAACTGAGTAAGGTCAACCATAAATAATCCAATATGCACAATAATGTGTTAACAGGAAACTAGGTAAAATTTAGCATATTTAAAATCCAATACCATAAATTATTTGGTTAATTACAGAACATCCATGGAGTATAATGTATATCATGATTATGAAGGGTCATGGCCTCTAAGTTTATTTGCATTGTTTTTATTTTTTTATTTGAAATAGGTGAAAGTATTTGATTAAAACGGCTACAAAGCTTTTAGAACTTTTGAATATGAACCTGTTGAGAAAACAAACAGATTGTGCCTCTTAATATGCAGAAAGATTTCTCTGTTGGATGTGTGTGACAGCATTAGAAATATTGGCAGTTGTGCTTAGGAAGACTTCTTTTAAGGTACAAACTAGATAGTTGCTTAAGTTGAAATTCAGTGTGATTTATGAGGGAACAGAAAAGGCAGGATCAGTCTCATCCCTAAAGTAATTCTCAAGCTGATAACTAAATATTGAATTGAATTTTGGAAGAAAATGAAACAAGCTTATTGAGCTTTACATTGATATAGCAATTATTATTTCTTTCTGTCTTTAACATGGTAAAAGCTTGGAAGATGACCAGAACTTCCAAGTTCTTTTCCACTAGTTTTACGAAGAGCAACTGTGTCAACACTTAGGATATAAGAAGTGTGCTTATTTGGAGAGTGTTTGACTGTGAGCATTCTGCAGCTGCTACATCACACATTGCATAGTTAAGCCTCAACTGAGCAGTTCTGTGATGTTGATTGCAGCTTGTCAAGCATTGCAGGCTGCTCCTCTATACTTAATTGAAGTAGATATTTTCTAAAAGTATGGGTTTCCAGCAAGACCACAAGATTTCAGAAGTTTCTATTGTATATAATTTTAAACTGTATTATTATACAGGAAAAGCCTTTTTTAAATTGAATTTTGTTTTCTTGAATGGAGAAGTGAAATAATTTTGGATCCTTTTCAATATCATTTCTGAAAGGCTTCATTTTTAGGGTACAATTTTACAGGCAGTTGAACAATAATGTAGAGTAGGCTACCTTTTTATTTCTGACACTATATTTCGTTAGTCTTGTACTATAAAAACAGTTCATGTTGAAGTAGGCAGCCATTTTTGTCTTGATGTGCAACTACTGCCTCTTATATGTAGCTTTTTGTTTGATTATAAATTCTGCATGGCAGGGACTTTTAGGTATAAAGGAACCCTTGCAAAATAGCACAATTCTGCATCAATTTTATTATATGATAGAATTTTTAAAAGATTATGTCCTCCTCAGATTATTTCCATGTATCTCTGTTGATACCTATTTACAAAAAGATTGTCTGAAATCAAAAGTGAGATTTTTTTTCACTGAAGGCATGAGAAGTTTTCTGGAAGGAAACAGACCTGTGTGAAATAAAATTAAAAGTATTTGTATTTGGCATTTATCACAATGAATTCTTTCTACAGTTATATTATAGATGTCCAAATATTTGACATCACAATATCTTACCTTATTACATTTGCCATCACTCTGGTATTTTCCTTCTTTGAGAATAATTACTTTTTCTTTTGTTTCATATCTTTCCATCTCCATTTCTTTTAGTTTAGCTAATTCAGGGTTTTCAGAAGAGCATTAGTATGGCAACAACTGAATCAGTTGATGCACTGTTTTCAACTACTCATCCTGATGCAGCCTTGTAACTGTTTGACACTCAGTAAATTGAATTCAAAGTGACAAGCCTGCCAGTAATAAAAGCGGTGTCTGTTGAGATCAAAAAGTGAACTGTGTTTCTCTCAGTAAGCAATTTAATCTGCAGTAAGACTTACATGATCCAATGCTCTTGATGGCCTCCATCTGGGTACACATGCTTGAACCATAGAATGGTTTGGATTGGAAGGGACCTTAAAGATCCTCTGGTCCCAACCCCTGCAATGGACAGGGACACCTTTCACTAGACCAGGTTGCTCAGGGCCCCATCCAGACTGCTCTTGAACGCTTCCAGAGATGGGTCATCCACAGCTTCTCTGGGCAATGTGTGCCAGTGCCTCACCACCCTCACATTAAATAATTTTTTCTTAGTTTCTACTATAAATCCACCCTCATTCCATTTAAAACCATTACTCCTTGTTCTATCACTACGTGCCATTGTGAAAAGTCCCTCTCTAGCTCTTTTGTAAGCCCCTTTTAGGTATTGGAAGATGCTAGAAGGTCTCCTCAGAGCCTTCTCTTCTCCAGGCTGAACAACCCCAACTCTCTCACCAGTGTCTCAGCCTTTCTTTGTAGGAGACCTGTTCCATCTTTCTGATCAGATTTGTGATGATCAGAAGGCCCTCCCTTGGACTTGTTCAAGTAGGTCCATGTCCTTCTTACATTGTGGGTTCCAGAGCTGGATGCAGCACTGCAGGTGGAGTCTCTGCTCGCAGAGTGGAGGGGCAGAATCCCCTCCCTCCCTTGCTGCCCACGCTGCTTTGGATGCAGTCCAGGACACATTTGGCTTTCTGGGCTGTCAGTTTACATGGCTGGGTCATGTCCAGCCTCTCATCCACCAGCACCCTCAAGGCCTTCTCACCATGGCTGCTCTGATCTGTTCATGCCCCAGCCTGTGTTGCTACCAGAGATCGCCCCAACTCAGGTGTAGCACCTCTCAGTCAGTATTGTAAAACCTCCTGAGGTTCCCATGGACCCATTTCTTGAGCTTATCCAGGTCTCTCTGGATGGCACCCCATCCTTCGGGATGTCAGCTGTACTACTCAGCTTGGTGTCACCTGTAGACTTCCTGAGCACGTGTTCAATCCCTTTATTAATGTGTCCTCATCAATTAAAGAAAACATCTTCAACATTGTAGCAAAGATTAAAGCTATTCTGGGACAAAACCTTTTTTATGGTGTTCAGCAGAGCTAAAGCACATAGTGCAGGAATAAGTTGTGCTGAACTGATTTTGGTATGGAAGTTAAAAATGAAAAAAGTTCAGTTTTCTGATGAAGAGGTTTTGTAGCAAATTGAACTAGCATGAATTATGTATAAAATGACCATAACAACAGAGGTAAAACCAATAAAAGACTAAAAGAACTGTTTTCTGAAGATAAAGCTATCATAGTTGTAGTACCATTTACATAGCGATCTTTTACTCTTAGTGATCTCTTAGTGGAGCAGCTGGCTGAAGTGATTGCTTTTATCATGGCCAAAGCCATTCTGTAGGTTGGGTTTGGGTTTGCACTGTTAATAATTCTCCGTGTATTGGTATTTCATTGTCCTTTCAGTGGTAGGTTACAGCTTGCACTCCGGAAATTCTTAAAAAATCATTTACTCTTCCTGATCTCTTGCTTTTCTAGCTTAATCCTAGCCTACACAGCCCAGGATAAACTCTAATCAACAGTGAATTAGTAACATAAAAATGAAACTGAACTATTTTCAGGGCAAAAGTGAATCAGCAAAGAGAAACTTCTGCAAGTGTTGTGCAGACAGTGTTTGATGGGCTAGGGAAATGAAGTCTCCCTAATGTTTGAAAACCAGATTAGATGGCTTCTGTGAAGAGCAGGGAGTTGGGACTTGATGATCCATATGGATCCTTTCCAGCTTGTTATATTTTATGATTCTGTAACTCAAAACAGATTTTCACAGAATGTGCCTCTTTGCGGAAGCCACTTTACAGCAAAAGAACAAATGGGTCCATTACCCAGGGGATGACTTCTCTGGTTTTCAGCACTGAATAAATAAGCCTACGTATGTGAGCCATCTCATTAAAGAGAACATACATTTCTGAAGTTTATATTTATTTCTTTATATTTCTCTGCATAGCAGAAAACAAAGTGTGAAGAATTTACTCAATAAAATCTTGGGAATTTTAGGCATTAGAACTCTGCCTCAGGCTGTTGTATCTTGTAATCTTTACCCTGTCCCATGGTTGTGTTGCTGAATTGATCTTTATTTCTTTCAAGCATGGGTTAAGGAAAGGCATATGTAAAATATGGAGTAAAATGCTAAGAGATGTTATTACCAGGCTTTGCAATTTAGAAGCCATTTGTCCCTTGGAGTATAACTTTCTAAACTCAAACTAGGAAACAAGATGAAAAGAGAACCCTGTCTCAGCTGTGGCCTATGGGATTTCATTTTTCTTTGGATATGCTGTCCTCACAATAAGCTGGTAGAAGAAAATGGTCTAACTAGTTCAGCTAACTGATGAAGTGTTTAAAGCAATGATTTTCACACTTTCATAGTTTAGCCACAAATAAAGCACATTTGACTACTGAGCATGAAGGAAATAATTCAGCTAAATATCTCCAGGTGTGTTTTACGCTTACACATTGCAGACATTGTCTTTTGATTTTTTGGTGATAATTATTTTTAATGCCTTTAAGTAGACCAGCAAGACAAACTCTACTGACACACTGTGGTCCACTGAATTCCCTGCTATGGACTCTGTCCATGTGGAGAATTCACTGGAGAACTAACACATACTTCTGTGTACTATGAGATCACTCAACTGACAGGGGGCATTTAGGTAGGATTTTATGCAAATTTAAGAGTGACAAGAAGTCTAACTACGTTTCTGTGGCAGCACTACTTGTTGAAGAGCAACCTCTGCTTTCTCAGGGGAGACAGGGGTGGTGCAGTCAGCATCACACAAAAGGTATGAGCTCATGTAAAAAATGAGTGAAAACTGATCTTACCCATCTGCATTTCTAGGTTAGCATGAGAGAGCATTTAGAATTTGAATAGCTAAATACCATATTTAATATATACTGAGTGAAAAAATAAAAAAAATTATTGTAAGTCTCTTAAAATGAGGCCCAGCAGGACACTGCTGCAAAGTTGGGTTGCAACTTATTTTCAAAATACTTTCCTAATTTATTGATGTGGAAATACATTTTTCCTCAAGCACAGATAGATTGCTGTGCAGAGAGCCAAATGTACAGAGTTCTTTCAAGATACCACAAATGATAAGCAGGTTGCAAGTAAGCGTTTCGAAAATTGCAAGGTAGCAAAAGTATTCCTTGAAAATGTTTGAGAGGTTTTCACTGTATATTGAAAACAGAAATAAATCAATCAAATACTCAGGGCCATCAAAGTATAACTTTTGTGCTGGTTTGTATACCTGCATCCTTGTGCCTCTTTTTCTTCAATAAGGGTGAAACATTGCTTTGCTTTCAGTTGTCTCTTAAAAAATTACTTCATAGCTGGAATTAGTCACTTCAAGCATTTTCTTTGCTAGTGCTTGAAATAAGCATAAAAGCTAGAATATTAATGATGCCTGAGTGTTACTCGTGATTTGTGGCTTGATAAGCTGATCCTCACAAAAGCTTTCAAACTTCTGCCTTATTTTCAAAGTATTGGAGAGAGGTTGCTGAGTGGTAGCAGCCTGTTGTGCTTTCTGAACTGCATTTGGTGAAAATTAGCAATTTTTTAATCTTTGTTTTGTTTTCATCCACCCTTACCACATGTAATAAGCACCAAATGCTTAATCTTGATATACTGATGGAAGTGTATGAGAATTAAGTCCTCTGTGGATTGATTATAATGACTGCACCAGACTGCAGAGTTAGGACTTCAAAGATTGCTAGTCATACTAAAGGCAGCTTTAAAGTGTTAGAGCAAAAATAGGAAAAAACCATAGCATATTTAAATTAATTAAATCCTTGTGGCATTACAGTTTTGGCATTACTGCTTTATTTTGGTTTTTAATGCGTTTTTCCTTCCCCTGGCTTACTGAAATACTGCAACTCACTCCAAAGAGGAAAATGCTTAGAAATGGCTGCATGACCTGCTTGTATAGGTATACTTGCTAAAATCATGCCGTAAGAAGGAAGGATGGATAAAACCTTGTCATTTTCTCTTTCTTCTCATTGAAGGACTTTCTTTTCTACACTGTAATTATTGAGTGATTTGTCTCATCCAAAAAGAATCCCTTTTCTTGACAGTGTATGAAATACCTTGTGATAACAAAAGGGAGGGATAAAATGAGAATGTTCCTTAGCACAAAAGCTGTTCTTCATTTCATTTGTAATAGATCCTTCAAGGTCTTTGGGAAAGGATCTCATAGACCTCTTCCTAATCTGTCAACATTTGGTGCAGTTAAATACAGAATTTCTTCCTGTACCTTTTGTTTTTTCATACAGTATTTGAAGTATTATTTTTGTAATGAATTGTAATCAATATTATATAATGCATGCAAATTACGTAACCACATTTTATAAAATTAAACCATTAAAAATTATTTTGCTAATTAAGTATAATTACCCAGAAAAGATACTGATATTTCCATCCATGGGGTAAAACACTAAACTTTCATTAAAACAGAGAGCATTACCACAGATATGGATATTTGTTTGTGACACTGAGAGCAAAATTTTGACCTGCTGTGTTGTCTGGCCATGTTAACAGTTCTCCAAATTCTCCGTGGTGTTCAGCTCTGCCTAACCTATAGAATAGGGTTTCTTTCTGTGACTTGATGTTTATATTCAAGATGTTCCAACCATCAGTTTTTGTTTATACCCAGAAATCAAGTCAGTACTGATCTACCTTATCATAAGCCCCCTTTTACTTAAATCCAAATCTACTATATCTTTTTGTGCTTTTATTTATGTTGGAAATTCTCCTAGTCCATTCTGATACCATTTGATGATACTGTTCTCCTGTGAGTATTTTCATTGTTCCCTTTTCTTGTTTTTTTCATGACTTTTTTTTCTGGAGGGAAACTAATTAAATTCTTGCTCATCTGATTTCTAACCAGCAGTATTATCTCTTTTAATTGAAAAAAAACTTGTGGCAATTTTGTGTTTCACTTGTTTTCTAAATTGATTCTTACACTGACAATGGCTGGAGCAATATTCTAACTCCATGGTCATAATCACATCCTTAAATCAGTATTTACAAAGCTCTTGGCAAGGAATAAAATTCTCCCTCCATTTAGGTTGAGAGTAAAACAATGCTCTAACGTTCAGATCAGTGTTTTGAGAACACCAAAGTAATGTAAGATATTTCTTATACTTACCCCTCAAAGTTAATTTTGTTTTACAAAATTACTCTAGATTTGGAGATTACATTATAAATAACAGTGTGATCCAGAGCTAACAACTAAATCACTGCAGGAATTTTTTTGGACAGTAAAAAGTTCGGGGTTTGATGAATTTCAAACATACTAGAGTTTACCTTTTTTCTTTGCTAGTTTACAAGTAATTTTTTTTAGCTAGTTTACAACTAATTGCAAATTATTTTTAGTAATATGAGGAATTCAGGCAGCAAATGTACATAATAATTTCCACAAGTATTCCAATAAATTTTAATTAAGGCAAGTATTTGTGTCTAAGTAAAGGGGTAGTATTACATACTGTGAAGATGGGTTTTTTTGTTGTTGGCTTTATTCGTTGATACGATGGCTATAATGTCTGCTAGTTAAAAAATTGAATTATAATAAAGTAATATCTTAGGCTTGATATTTAGTATTGCCTTTTATTCTGCAGGAGTTCATACTGCTTTATAAAGTAAATTTACATGTAAATTTACCATCCACTTAAAAAGCATTACCAAAGGTAGATTTGGTATGGGGGAAAAAACCACCGCTAAAACAGAATGCAAAGCATTTGAGGATAGCCAGAAAAAAAGTTTCTGCTCACGCAACACAACCCCAGTTCCCTGTTTATATTTAGAAAAAAATAATTGAAAGATAATTTTCTAGGCAAAAACCCAGTATTTGGGACGTAAACCTCAGTCCTTCGAGGAGTGTGTCCAATCTGGTCCCTTATTCCTGTGCAACTGCTATAAGCACATTATTTCCCTTCTCCCATCAAGGTGAAAAGATGATGGTGAGTTCTTTGAAAATTACAGATAAAGGATAATATGTGTTGGTACAGGCTTCTGATATGCAATCACGTATTTGTGTTGAATATTGATTTACTTGAGTCACAAAAAACTAAGAAAGAGTGCCTAGGAGGGTGCCCCTTCCCTTGGGCATGCGCTGAGTGTTCCCAGACATGTGGCAGAGCGTGACTGTGCAGGAAGCTCCAGCCTGCAGCGAGCATGGCTGCATGGGATGAAGCAAGCTGCTCTTTAAACTTCATTTTGTGAGGTGAAATACTGACAAAATTAAGACTAAAAACGTCTGCATTTTTTGATGGATTTGGACTGCAGGACATAATTCAATACTTAACCAGCCTAAGCCTGTCAACATAGGGAGCTGAACCTCAACCAGCTACTGCACGTGATCCTCACCAGGAAGCCAAGGCTCTTGGCAGCTTCTTGTTGCTGCATCATCAATCACCACAGCAGGCTTTAACTAGCCTGTGCCTGTGACACCAGCTGTTGCAAAACATTATTTTGGAAATGCATTGGTCATCCCACTGCAGTGTGATTGTTAGTGATTGTAATCTTTTTAAGGGCATTATTTTTTAATTTACTTATGATATGTTGCAGCATGCTTGCAAGTTATTTATTACTATGTCAGTAATAATAGAGTACATGCCATATGCTACAGCTGCTAATCATACCCAAAATCTCTACTTTTCACAGCCTAAAATAAGTAGGCCGATTCAGATACTTAAATCCAACATGAGAATCCATGTATTTGCTTTTTGTGAAAAACTTTTAACATGGTGTGGCTTCCCATTTGAAAATGACTAAAATTTCTCTGTGGAATAAAGCATTTTGTCTTGTAAAGTACTTAGCACTGCTGTTACTTAAATCATATGATGTGTAATCTCAAGTTATCAGTAAGCCAGAATTAATATATTTTTAAGCCATTTTACATAAAAATACTGTGAAGTATCACTGGGTGAAAATATCCAATTTAATCCAGTTTTGAATCAGGATTAAAAGTTAGTGATGTAAATTAATGTTTACTTAAATGTGATGTCAGCTCACTTTCAACACTGGTACTTTGCAATACAGGGACATATTTAGATATTAGTGTTGTAGTGAGTGCATTATCATTTTCTAGGTTTAAAGAAAATAACTCATGTCATCTTAAGTGATCATTTAATATTTTTATCAGTTACAGGAAGCTTTTACTTTCTCTACTAGCTGTAGGATTTTTACCAGCCTCCAGGTAGAGCACAACCCATTAACAACAATTGTTCTATCTATTTAGGTTTTTTATTTATCTGTTTTCCCTTCATTCAGACACAAGAATATTGTGGCAGACAGTGTCAAAGACTTTTCTAAAACTGAGGTAAATGAAATCTACTGCTCTCCTCTCATCCATAAATCAGACATTGTATCAGAGAAGGCTATCAGGATGGTCAGACATGATTTCTCCTACTTCTCCTAATAAATCTCCTCCTATTTCTCCTAATAAATCCATTAATTTTCTGTTCCCAGATACCCTTTTCTCCTTCATGTACCCTGAAATATGGTCCAAGATGACTTGCTCCATGATTTTTCCAAGGACCAAAGTTAATATGACTTGCCTATATTTCCGTATATTGTTTTTTTGGCTTTTCTTGACAACACTTAATTTCCCGTGTCACCAGGGATTTGCCCCAAATTCCATGACTTTTTAAAGACAATACCAAGTGGTGTTAGAAAGACATTGGCCACTTCTCTTCAACACTCTGGAATGTATGTAACCCTTCATGTTCTGTATATCCTTATGGTTTGAGTTGTCTCAAATAAGCCCTCATTCAACCTTCATCTCCTGATGGAAATTCTTCTTATTGAGGGCTTTCCCTGATACCAGGGACTGGGAGGCTGACTGAGGCCAAGGCAGCACTGGATACCTCAGCCTTTGCTGGATGTGCTGTCACTAAATCCCACACTCCATCCAGGAGCAGGCTTACTTTCCTCCTTTCTACCTTTTGTTATTGGAGTGGTTGTAAAAGTTATTCTTATCGCCTCTAGCATCCCTTAAATGTTTCTGTTTAGTAGAATTTTGCCTTTCCTGAGACCATCCAGACTTGTCCATGTGGTGTTTCTTAATTTCGCTTTTGTAGCATGTCCTCACTTAAATCTCCTCTTTGTGGTTTTTCTTAATATAGAGCTCTGTCATGAATTCTTTCATGAAGCAAACTGGTCTGGTACACTTATTCCTTGTTTGAAAATTCTGCAAATTAATGTGTTCCTGCTGGTGGAAGCTGTAGCACATGTAAACAATCTCCCCCTCCCCAAAAACATGGGTTAGGGACTTAGAAGTTTCTTTCAGGTTATTCAGACCGGAATCTTCTTGTTATGTTGTTTTTGTAATACTTGGTGAGAGGAGGGAGAGCTAATTTACTCTATTACTTAATATATTGTTTAGTCCTTAGATGGTGATTAGAGAAGATAATTTAGCTGGTATTGTTACAATTTATGGCACCCTGATGGATTCTGTTACTACAAAAGGATTCCAAAATAACAGATACTTTTTGTCATTTTAATCATCTGTTTCTTCAATTATCTTTATTAAAGAAATGTCAAATTCTGTTATGAAACAGAAAAAGAAGCCTGAAAGATAAAGATAAGTAATTTTTACTATTCCTAAAGGTGTCTTTGGCGATGTTTCTCCTTCATATTTATGTATTTATGGAGCAAAGTATATTAGCTTGAGATTAAAGCTAAGTATGTTCAATTTCATCTTCACCACATTATTTCTTGCTTTATGTAGTAATCAAAAGGTATATAATGAAAATTTTATTTTCAAGGGTAATGGCAAAAAATCTTTTTAATATAAAAATTTTATTACAAAATTATTTGAATTTATTATTGCTTTTGTTATGAAACAACAAAGTAGCAGCCACGTATCCCTGCTTACTTTCCTGTGGGATAGCTTGATATAAACAGTGCATCCAAGAGAAAGACTGGGGAGTATGGAGTGATGATGGTGAATATTGAAAATACAACTCTTTAGCATCATTGAAAGCAGCATGGCTGGTTCTTCAAGGCTTAACCACTCCTCCTGACTATTTTCTTCACTTCTACTCTCTGTACAAAAACAGTCTTGTTCTTGGATAAGCAAACATTAATTTTTGCTTGTGCAGTTTGAAACCTTTCAGCTGTCTCAGAGCCACAGATTATTTTGAGAGAGACAAAGAGGACAAAAGTTCAATTGTGGACTCATTTCTGTAGAAATCAGAAATTCTATTCCTGTGTAATGAGAAGGAGACACTCCCAGTGGCAGTGGGAAGTGTCAGTACTCTTAATGGTGTAGGATCATCCATTTGGAGCTCAGTATTACTGAGTTTTGCTGTATGCTTTACATTCATTTCTTAAATCCAGAAATGCACATTAATAGCAGGTTGCATTATGTCACTGAAGAATGTCTGAAAAGATCTGTACAATAAAGTATCAGCAGCAGAGCTTGAATAAATTTACTGCAGGGACAAATGAATAAATAAAATGCTTGAGATCTGACAGCCTGAAGCAGATGCCATTTCTGACCACATGGATTGTAGTTAACTAAATGGTCAAATTCATTTACACCTAATCTGGCATGTGCTGTGCCCACCATGTCTGCTAGCTGTTTTATGAAGATCACTAGGTACTACAGCTCTGGACAAACTGCAGCACAAGGACGTTCCTTGGCCTCTCACAGCCTGGTTTTCTTGATGTGTTGCCATCCAAGGGGGGTGATTAGTAAAAATACATTAGTTCTGAAGATCTAATGGGACAGGCAGAACAGGATGAGGAGACCGAGCAGTTCATTAACTACCACTTGGACATAGGACTCAGAGAGAGAAGTCAGTCTGGGTGGTCTCGAGGAGGGGAGTAGGGGAAGAATTGCCTCATAACTGTGTCCTTGCTGCTTTATCCCTGTCCCTGTAAAGCTATACCTGCTCACAAAGCCTCCTCCTGCATTGGCTTGATGTGACACTGGAGTTTGCTTAAAATGGGTACAGGTTGTGGAAGCTGAAATCTGAACTAACTGCACTGCCTGAATTTTGGGGTTATATAGAACACCATATGTGTGTATATATATATATATATAGACAGCTTGAGGAGAGTGATTTTATTAGTGGGGCAAGGGGGGAATGCTGCCTTGAAAAAGGTGGTATGTGCCAGTCTATTGCCCTGGCTGTAAGTATTTTAAGTAACCTGGTAAGAAGTCTGGACTCAGTGCTGCTGTTAAATTGCTCTTTGGTCTGACATCATTCTTCATGTGTCTTTCTGCTTAAGGAATAAAAATCATAGAAAAACCTTTTTGGTAACAGTTTTGAAATCTTGGATGCAAAGTGCTATAAAAACTGAATTTATTTACGTGTTTGAAAAAAGTGGAGGGCTCTGGGGATGGGATGGATCTGCCTTTTCCCTGAACAGGGCCCTTCTGTGTGTCAGGGCAGTGCCCTGCGTCACCTCTCCCTGTGAAGGATAAGGATACTGAAACCATCTTCTTTTGTGTGAGTCTTGTCTTTCCTACTAACACAGGACAACGCAATCAAAAACATGCTGGTGTAGTGTGAGGGCAAGTGATGTGAAGTACTTTATGTTTCTGTCTCTCACACTGTATGTTGCAGGAAGATAATGATGGAGTTTTTCATTCCAAAGGGAACAAAGCCAAACTAGATGATGTGTGTGGTTGTCCTGGGTGCAAGCTGTCCCTCTTTTTCTCTTCAGTGTTCAAGTAGAATATGTCACCTCATAGTATAGCTGCAGTCTGTCTTCTGCTTTGTTCCATTTCCCATTTAGTTTTGGTTTTGAGATTGAGTGTATTTAAAAGTATGCTTTTTAGAAAATTGTGTTAAGAAAATTACTTTTTGTGAAGACAATCTAAATAGATTAAAAAAAAATCTTCTGTATGTATCTTAATGTCTCAACAGCTGAGACAAACACCACCTAAAACCTTATGTCAGTTATCATTTCTAACAAAAAAAAAGTAAAATTCTAATTTGCTATTATGTAATACCAGGATCTTTAACTAAAATTCTTTTTTCAAACTGCATGTATCAACATGTAAATTATTCACAAATGTTCTTAAGTTATTATTTGCGTTGGTTTATCTGCAGATAGGTAACAGTTTCTACTTGGTCTCATATTCCTTTGTGCACATATATCAAAACAGTTCGGTGTCCTCTATGGAAGGCATTCTCTCAGGAAAGGCATTATTTTGTATGAATTTACATGAGCAACTTTTCCTGGGAACATTAAAGTTTGTTAAATTTTTACATTTATTTTTAAAAGATGAATAGTTTTAATTGTGATGTAAGACTTGAGGAGATGATGTTGTTTTGACTTGCCAGTTGTCCAGCCTGCACATGTAAGCTCCTTGCAGCCAAACTGTCTGAGCCTTCTGGGGTAGTCCATGTCAGAGAAATGTTTTTCCATTCTCATAGGAGGTAAAGGAAAAAAAACAACTTGGGCAATATCGAGAGGAGTGTTGCAGAAAAGGAGGAGAGAGTTGGAAGTAAATATAAAGATGCTGCATTAAGGAAGGGGATCCAGGAAACACTGCAGTAGGGGGAAGGGAAGAAGAGGATGCCAGATTGAGTGGCTGAGTGGTAAAGAAAAATGGAGAGTGCAGCCTGGAATATTAGATTAGGAGCAAGGATTCAGGCTGTTATTTTGAATTGCTATTTGACCTATGGCAGAATTCTTGGCCAAACATTTAATTTAAGCGTTTTACACTCCTGGAAGGGACCTTTCTCTGCCATATCATAGACATCTATGTGCAAAAAATACAATTTTGTTTTGTGTTTTTGGAAAGTCATATGGATGTCAGACACCTGTCTTTAATACATCAATGTTGTAGTCTGCTATCTGGTCCTGGAAAACTGGTACAAATAGGAAGTTTAGGGTATGCTGGCTTCCTGCAGGACAGGCACCTCCTCAGCACTCTCACTGCCTTTGAAGAGAAGTGGTTGTATGTCACTTGAGACAATTACTTTGCTTTTCAACTGTGTGAAGTTACTACTCCCTAGTAATATCCATCATTGTTTTGCATTTAAGAACCCTCCAATCTTTTTGACTAAGCCTATTTATAAAACCTGCTATTAGGACAATTTGCTTGGGCCGTACTTCTGATCTGGTAATGTATGTGCTACTTCTTTTTTTTTCAGATGCAACATTTGAATACCACTGACCTGTTTTTTTTGGTCAGAATTATGTTTGAATACCTGGATAAAGTCTAAAATCTAGTATTATCAGAAAAATAATTTCTTTTAATTATTTTAGTGAAGAAATATTAAACAGCTTTTATTATTGAGCAAAAGGAAAATATAGTATAAATTATCATTATTATTAGCATTTAAAATTTTAAATTTGGTTTCTGGCTTCCTAGAGATGCTTAGTAATTGATTAAATCATACTAGAAATATGAAAAAAAAAGGCTTTTAACGTGAGCTCTGTGATTAAAGTGTCCTGATGAAGTCATAATATGCTTCGCTTTTGAACTATCTATGGATAGGACCAAAGTTATATTCAATCTTTACTTAGATCCGTAGATCCTAATTACAGCTGTGCCCATCTTGCTCAAGGATTTACCATGGCATATGCATTACTTTCTGATAGAAATGAGGTAGCTCAATATTTGATTACTGGAGGAAGTATTGGAATATGGTAATCACCTATTTGACTTCATCAGCAGGTATAATGCATTTAGGTTGGGTGGAAATAGCAAAACATTGTTTTTCCCCAGCAATCTCACTGGAATTACCTCCAAACAAGCAAGTCTGAGGAGTAATATGCTGATTCTGTAACAAAGGGAAAAGAAATGTAAAAAGCAGAACTACCAAATAAAGAGAGTAAAATTAAGAGTATCTTCCCACTGGGGTGTCATGTCCCTTAAGAAAATCTAAACATTGTACTGTAGCATTCCTCCCCTCAAAAAATCTCAGCTGACACAAATGCGGGACTACATAGCTGAGAGAGGCTGGAGAAACCATGAGTTGTAGTTTTTGAGATTAGACTGCAGAGTTTAAGGTAGAAGCAATATGATGCTACCTCTTGTTATCTCTGCAGAATGCTTTGTTCATATGGCCCCTACTCTTTTATTCAAGCCTGAAGATAATTTAACTGTTGACCAAAAGAAAAAAGTGCCTTATTACTAATGTAGAACTTACTTCTTCAGCTGAGATTCCCAGAGTTTCCAAACCAGAAGGTTCCATGACTGCTGGTAAAGGATCAGAATTTCTTCTTGACATTGTGTTTTTGAAACCTACAAATGGCTGGGAAAATCAGGCTCCCTACCTGTAAGAATGCCCCTTGCTTGCTTCTGGAAAAAGGAGCCCTTTCTTAACTCTTGAATGCATTCTTTGGTAGGTAATAAACATGCATTGTATTTCTCTTGGCTTGTTAGGGAATAAATAAGACACTAATTAAAACCTTGAAACACTTTTCCAAACCTCCTCCCACAGCAATATCCAGATTCATACAAAATTGTATGAGTCAGACAAACGTTTGATGAGATTCAAATCAACACACAGCATTTTGTTTTGTTGTAACTTGAAGCAATTACAAACTACAGCTGGATTTTTTTCCAATTAAAAATATGAAACATAGTCTCATTACTTTAATAAAGCAGAGTGTTTCAATCAAAACTATGAACTATAAATAAATTAGTGCCTTCTAAACTCTGGACACACGTGGAAATGAAAGAGGTCTATTGCAGAAGTTGAAAATCTATATTTAATGACTACACCCACTACATCTGTTAAATTGGCAAGATAATAAGTGTGCAGCCCTCTCTTTTTCTTCAGAACAACACATTCAACACAGTCATGAGATGAGAGTTTTACCAGACATTGCAAATACACTTCAGCTGCACTTTTCAATTACTTTTGGACTTTGTATGGCTGTGTAGGTATCACACTTGCCAATCTGGTCTGTGTGCTCATATTGTTTGTACATTTATGGTGCCTATTCCTATGGCTTGAATAGTTATGGCTGCAAAAGTTACAGTGGAAGGTATTTGGTGACTTTTATTAACTTTGGCATCATTCCTTTCTTGTTTCATTCAGCTTTGTCCTGGATAATGCATAAACATGACATTTCCAGTCTTCAAATGTCACATCAAGTAACAGAAGAAACTGTTTGGCATTGAGTAGGTCCATCCTAACAGTGGGATAAAAGAACTTGTCTTACCTATTTTTGAGTGCCAGGGTGTTTCTTCTGCCAGGTTTCCACTTCTGTCTCTGCCCAGTCTTTTTCTGGCCAAACGGTGCCTCTCATATCTGTAGAATCCCAAACTTTTAATAAACTATAGTCATCTCAAGCAGGAACAAGTTATTTTTAATTTTTTTTTGCAGATATGTGCGTGATCCTTTCAAATAGGATGGGCTAGAGAATGCACTATCCCTCTGCAGGTTTATACCTTTTAGTTTTAGCTCCTTTTTATGTGAGAACTCTGTAGTTACAAGTTTCATTAAGACATGTAGCAAACAGTTGCCAGGTAGCAGTGGACAACTGTTGTATTCTGTAAGTGAATTTTGAGTGTATTTTCCAGTGTAGTGTTCCCTGAGAACATCAACAGGAACATCATTTGAGTATGCTGCCTTTCATAATCAGTGTGTCAGAATTTGATGCAGCTGGTACCATTCAGCTCACAGTAAAGACACTGCAAATAGAAAGCACAACTTCATAGTTACACATTATAAAGCTAATACACACCTTTTGGTTTTCATTCTTACATGTTATATTGAGATCTCCTTCCTGCTTGTTCCATTTGTTCATTGCCATAAACACTGTCTGAATAACATCTGGTCAGTGAAGTTGCTCTAAAGCCAAACAGCTTTTATTTTGGCTTCAGAGTCAAGGGAGTTACGGAAAAACCAAAACATATTGCATGGTATTTTTTGGGAGCTGGTGGCTTTTACACCTCTTTTCCCCTTCCCCTTTCTTTATGATTGCTTCTTTGTCTTGATGAGATGAGGTGGAAGGGTGCAAACAGGCTGATGCTGTGGATATTTACACTAATGTCTGATAGTTGAAAGGCAGTATATTCATGGAAGGGGAAAAAAGATATTTCCACCACATACAGGGGTCATATAGAGGCTTTTGAAAGCTGTTTTCTAATCCAGGACTGAAAACATGACACAAGCCCTGGTGTATATGAGTTAATACCAGGGGACCTTGCCAGCCAAAGCAGTTAAAACCAGAAGTGTTTCTGGTCCAACATGAGAGATTCTGTTTCTATAACTGTTGCAATTTCAGAAGGTGGGACTGGCCAAACTTAAAAGGCTTAGTGAGCCTTGTGTTCAGACTCCTTGGCAGAGCCAAGTTCTCATTTAATTAACTAGGCAGCTATTACAATGACATTTTACAAACTGAATGCAATTGTACAAACCAAGATTTTTCAAGTTTGTAGGTAAAAGTCACTTAAATGTCTGTGTGACTGCCAAACCATTAAAAGACTTTGTTAATTTTGAATATTTTTATGTGATTTTTAGGTTATTAGTTATACAAATTAATAGACAGTAATATATTTTTGCCCACTGTCTCCTGGGCAGCATGCAACAGCCCCTTCAACTTTTCTTCAGTTTTCATTCTTTCATCCTAAAAATCTATTGACAACCAAAAACGTAAAACACTTCCTTGCAATTTCATGTCTTTGATTTCTCTATGATTTGCAGGCCAAATCTACTTACCCTGTAAGTAAAAGAACACTTCAACTTGATGTTCTGCCAGCTCATGCAGAAATTGAGAATTGAAACCGGGTCTCTCAGATGAGCATGAAGATGCAGGGTACTGATAAATATGTGCTTTCATCTGTATAGTGCACACCACATGGAGCTGGAAAAATACTGAATTATGTAACTTTGTAAAAAGCCTAAACCACTTGAACCACCAGTGTGAACCACCATTATGTGTTTGTTGCAGTTTTATTTCTCATAAGGACATTGAATCTGAAGCCACCATTTCTCCTGTTGTGCTTTAGGTGCTGTAGCAGTTCTGATCCCTCGCCTAGACCTGGTGATTTCTTTCGTCGGAGCCGTCAGCAGCAGCACTCTGGGACTGATTCTGCCACCTCTGGTTGAAATCCTCACTTTCTACAAGGAAAACCTAAGTTTGTGGACAGTATTTAAAGACGTTTTTATAGCTGTTGTTGGATTTGTTGGATTTTTAACAGGGACATATGTGACGGTTGAAGAAATCATTTATCCTCCATCCACAGCTCTTGCTAACGCAACAGGGAGCTTTCCTGCAGATTTAAATGCTACAGACTTGGTGGTTGGGTTAAAGTAATTAACCAGGCACTGTGAACTATTTTGTTCGTTAACAAGAATTTCTTAACTCAGGACCTGCTTTCAACTACTGGTACTGTGTAAAGAGGTACAGTTTGTAAGAGATGTAGGATATACATGTGAAAATACATTATTTTTTTAGAAAGTAATTATATATCTCTTTTGGACTTTGAATGAAAAGTTACAAGATTTTGTTTTGTTTATCAAAGCAATATTACTTTCATGCAAAAACATTCAACATCACACATGATAAGCAATTTATTTTTGTACATTTTGTTACCTTGACCCATTTTTTACACAATTTCTTTATCCTTGATTTCAACTATACAAAAGTATGAAATACTGTATTTTTTATTACCTGTGGCTAGAAGTGTGTAGACTTACATATCTATATTTCTATTGGAACATATAATAATTATTTTTGCATTCTTACGTTCTGCCTTAAGTAGTACTTAGCATGCCCTTTGTGTATTTTTGCTTCATTTGTCTATTTTGGAAGAAAAAAAAAATAAATTCATAAATTTGTATCTGGGTAGAAATTAAATTTTGTTTAGGAAGCCTGCATGTTGAGTCTCCATGTGCAGTCCTGATTTTCAGGGTTCATATTTGGCTTTCTGTCTCACACTTCGTAGATGACTTTCACTCCAAATGTTGAAGCACTGTTTTTGGTCTTGTTTTCTAAAAACCCTATAGTTTGTGCAATAACATAACTTATTTATCGTAGTCATTCCTGTTATGAAAAAGCAAATTTTTCTAAGGAGTATTTTTAATCATAACATTCCCATAAGAAATATGATATGCCAAAATCTCTCCACTGTAGTCATACAAATTAGGATAGAAATATATGTAATATTTTGCCTGCCTTCAGTATATTCCTCAGAAATCTACCATTTGGTAATCTACCATTTGGCATTACAGTGCTAGAATAATATACTGCTAAATATATCTATATTTATATTTTCTCTTAAGAATATTTCCACTGTCATCTGCCATCTGGTGACTGTAATGAGCACTTTTATCTCCACGTTGATAAGGGCTGATAGGGATTTGTTATAGCATGTAGTTTAAACTGCATGTATATGTTCAAGGAATAGTTCTGAGTAATGCTCAAATTTTGATTTTAGTGTGGACGAAGTTATATACTTGGCAGGCACTTGGAAGGGATGAGTCTCTGTCTGTGTGATACCACAGAATCAGCCTCTCTTATGGAGGTGCCACAGTGGAGCAAACACAGGTAGTTAACAGAGAAGAAAAAGGTAACTTCAGCTTTTCATCTTGAAGGTTTTTTAGTCTTCAAGCTGTTTTAAAAGACATTCAATCTCAATATTTCCATCTGTTTCATAGTGAATCTGTTGCTTACCTAATCTATACACTACACACCGATAGAATATATTTCTGTGCAGCATATTTTACTTGACATTAAATAGTTTTGCAAGAAACATCTTTAGTAGGACTGAGAGGATTTAAATGCAAGTTACTTTTCCTCTTGGTTTTTCATCTTTCTATTTGTGTATTGGGAGAATAAAGGACTTTGAAGTCCATTCATATCTGTTCTGCTTCACTTGTGTCCTGGTGAGCAGCTCTGAGAACGTGCTTCTACCAGGGTGCAGAAGGATTTGCCCAGTTCAGAGTTTGGTGGTGCTTTTGTCAGGTGCAAGTGAATACTGCCATGGTTCTATCAATGAATGTTTGCTGAGCTGGGTACCTGCAGCCAACAGAGGTGGCCCTGGTACCCAGTCAATGTCACATAACCTTGTGAAAGTCGGGTAACTTGTTCAGAAGCTTGGTAGGTTTGAGGGTTTTAATCTCAGCCATCAGACCTTGGAAAGGCTGGCCCAAATACAAAGCCATGAACATCCTCCTGTTCTGTCTGACTGCAATGCTACCTGTCAAAGCACGGGTTTCCAGAGCAGCAGTGGCCACCGACTGACCAGGTATGAAGCAATGTTTTTATGCAGTTGGCCAGTGTCGCCAAGTTGTATCTTTTGAATCTTTAAAATGTTTATTAATATATTTTGCACAATGTCAATTTTCTCCTACAGTGTAGGATTTTTATAATTTTAACACTCATACAGCGCATTTGCATGACCTGCTCTTTCAGACAGAAAGAGTCAGGAATCCGAGTGTCCTACTTTGGATGAGATTAAAATGTCATGCGGTGAAAAACTAAGTCTGACTAATGAGAGTGTCCTCTGAAGCATTGCCAAAGATGTAAAAGAGAGGAAATTCTGATAGAAACCTCTTCTGAGTAAGAGTGTTCATTCAGCTTTTAAAGTGCTGTAATGTAATATTAGTTGCAAGTTAAGAGGGAGGGAGTGAAACTAAGAGATTTCATAGGTATGGTTTACATTAAGGTAAATATTTAAGATGGAAATGTACTTTAGCACAAGCTAAATTAAACTGCAAAATGTGTGATTAGCTTATGTTCCTGACAAGGAGCAGAAAGCTATTGTATTTATATACTGTACATGAACTTATATTTTACAATATAATATTGTTAACAGTTTTAATGTAATTTAATCATTCGCTACACTACAGGTAACTGGATAATTTTCTTGTCTGTAACTGTTCATCCTCAAGTATTGGGCAAATAAGAGGATGGGTTTACCTGATCTTCTGTAAAACTTTAATCTTCTGTATCAATAAAACTACAAATTATCCTGCAAACTTAGTGTTATCTTGCCTGTCATCACTACTGCATCACTAGAAGAAATGGCTGTCCTAAGGCAGAATTTACCTTTGAGGTTGTCCAAGGAATGGTGATTGACGTGAGACTCACAGGCAAGCTCCAGAGCTGATTTTTCTTTGATGATAAATCTCATTTTAAAGTCACATAGGCACTCCTGAAAAATCGCACTTCCACTCCAAGGGTTTTCATGAGGGCACAGTTAACGTTAGATTTCTGCATCTTTTTAGAGCTGCTACAGGGAATAAGTTCATTTATAAATGTAAATCAAGATGCAGGTATTCCCACTGAAATTCCAGTTCATTTTTAGAAAACAGGAAAGAAAATAAAAATCCAGGCATTTTAAAATTGGACAAGCCTATACATATTTGCTCTGAACTTGGCCTTATCTGTAAGGATGGAGTGCTGTCTCAACATGTTGATAGAGAAGAAAAAGTGTTAACTTGGAAAACTCTTGACTAGAAGTGACTGAAATTCGTTGGACAACATAAGAGATTCCACTCAGTTTCTCTCAGGGAGAGTGAAAGGTAAGAAGGACATAATAAGAGGAAAAAGTGATTATTTTAATTACTTTTTAAAAAATTCTATAATAAAATGTTTTAGATGAAAGACTAGAGAAGCTGTATACATCACTCACTACCATTCTATAATTGCTGGAATGTATTATGAGCCTTGTCAGACCTCTTGTTGTTCTGCTTTAATTTATTTGGTTCTGTATGGATTCATCAGATTTCTCAAGTGTCAAACTATTCTCTGGTAGAAAACAAGCAATACAGATAACATCTGTTGAAGTTAATTTTTCACATGCTGTCCGTGGGAGAAACCACTGCAACATCTTGATAGGGTTTTAAGAAGGGAGGAGAACCTTCTCCATGGTTTTGTGTATTAGCTAGAGATATTTTGGCCATCCTGGACCATTTTAACATGACACAAGAAGTCTGAATCTTGCCCACAGTTAGCTGAGTTACCCTTCAGACTCCCACATAGTTCTAATTAGTGTAATGTAGGTCTGTGAACTGACTATACCCCTGGATATACGTACTGAGACTGGTCAATATTAGTAGCTCAGTGGTTTCATCTCCAAGTTCTAGAATGCTTGAATGAGTAGCATCTGATAGCAGTATTTTTTTACTCTTGGTTTATTTAGTTTTTTTCTTAAAATGCTTTTATTAACAATTAAGAATTTATCTCAATTTACAGTTCTGTAGATTTACTTCAAGCAGACAGTAACTGGGATGTAGAAAGCAGCATCTAAGTAGACATTCAGTTTGAGTTCAGCAAAAGTTCCTCTGCATGCAAAAGGAGGTGCCTCTCAAATTACAGAAAAAGAATCTGCAAGGCTATATGGCAAGGAATTCACCTCCAAGGACACAAAGGACTACTGAGGCACAACTGCGAGTGGATGAATTCCAAATAAATTCACCTTGTTTTCCATTTTTACAGGATAAGGGTTAATTTCAAAGGAGCAAGTATCACAGGTTGCACCAAATGATTAGGATCCTGTCTTGCATGGCAAGGAAAGGGAACAGGGGCCACTGATATGGCTAAAGACCAATCTCTGTCAATGCAAAGGAATAGAGGAACTGAAATATCCTCATCAGAGAAATGGAGCCCCAACCTGGCTTCGTCTAGGTTTTCACAGCACAGCAATCAGTCCATTGTCCAGTGAGAAAATCACCAAAGAGGCTTGACTGGGGAGCATCTCTCAGGATCACTGCATAAAATGAGAGCATTATTGCTTAAAGGAGCAAGGGACCACCCATTAGTAGATACGGGAAGTGTATTTTGGGTATGTACAGGACTTGTAATGGGAATTTGGAGTAGCAACCAAAAGTGGGAGAAGAGATTAATCAAAGTGTATTGGGAAAAAAGGAATTTTATGATTCTGTGAATGTAGAGATAAAAGGGTCCAGTCAATCCCATGTGAGCCAGGAATGGTCAATACGGGTGTCAGTCTGTCCATGCCCTGTGGCTGACCAGTGCAGTCTCTCTTGCCTTCCTACTAAACTAGGACTGAATCCAGCTATGCCTGGGGTCCTCTCTCAGAAGGAGTTTAGAAAGCAAGGGGGTCCTTTCTGCACCTTGTGACTCAATGGGAGGGCTTCTTCAGTAAACTTTGTCTGAAGCTTCTGTTCCCACCTATGACAATGTCCCCTGGAGGGGAGTTTCCATACCTGAGCCAGTTGTGTAAGGGAGAACATTGGCATGATAAAAAGCATTATCCCACCTCGCAGGATCTTACTGGCCTCTTCCCTTACCTGGCTCAAACCCTGGCTTGGTGTGTGTACACACACATGGTCATGTGCTTATCAGCAATATGCGCTCAGCCTCACTGTGTGCTGGACATGGAGCTGTGGTGACCTCACTTCCTTTCTGCACCAGCTTTGGCAGCTCCTAAGAGACTCCCCTCATATTTCCTGAGAAAACTAGTTTCTCTGGGGCTCAGCATCATTGCCTCATACTGCTGGGCTTTGGCCTTTCTCTCATTTTGCAGGTAAAGCATACATGTGCCCCCCAGCACTCCTTTTCTTTAGGTAATAGTTTCTTTAGTGGTTTTTAAACAGCTCAATTGCTTCTTGAAATTTGCGGATGTGGCATTTTGTGAGGTGTTTTTTGTGATGTTTCTGGATAATTTATGCTGTACAATATTTGTCTCTTGACCTGATAGATTTATTTGTCTTTGAGTGAGTGAGCTCAAACTACTGAAGCCAGTGAAGTCCTTTCAGTTTTGTTCTTACATATGCAAAAACAAAGTTTTATTTTGGGAGCATTCCCATTTGTATCACTGATACTTGGGAGAATTGATTGTTCTATATTTTAGTTTTCAGCAACTTTCCAAAATTCAAATAAACTTTAATGTATCCAGCCCTCTAAATGTTGACATATAAATGCCATTGGAAATTTCTGAGTTCATTCATTTTTTCATCTTCATATCAAATATAATCTCTTTGCAGAACAGAACATTTTTTTTTTGTTGGTTTCAATTGCCAACCCTGAGAGACCAAAGTCCTGGGAAACCAAGGCCACTGCTCTTTTTTCATACTTCCCCAGGGTTAATGAAATCATTGTGAGGATTTGTTAGTCTTTCAACATCATTTGTCCTATACCATCTCCTCCAAAGCCTATGATGTTGTTACTGTTAATGGATTCATATTGAATAATAAATTACTGGAGCAATTCTGGCCCACAGGACAGAGAATCCATTTGTTCCTACTGCTGGGTAGGCTCCAGAGGGTGTCAGCCTAAGGCTCAGCAAACTTATTATTACTAAATATGACCCAACTATATACAGGAATAAGTCCATCAATGGGTAGGCTTCCTCTGCAGGATTATTGCATCTGAATCCACTCTCTCCTGAGTCTGATCAGTCCATGGATAATTTTTTGTCTTCCCAACCTAATGTTTCACCCTATCTGTCACTGGGGGGTTCCTTACTTTTCTATTTTTTAGTGAATTCAAAGTTCCATATTTCTATTTTAATTGCTGACCCCATGTCAGTTTGGTTGAAAGGATCTTTTTATATATAAAAATAAGTACATTTCATATACATGTTTTTTAAAACTACCAATGCTCTTCCTACCTAAACTATTTTCTTGGAAGTCACTGCTATGTGTTGTGTCCAATGACCTTTCCTGGCTCCGAATGAAAGGCAGGTCTGTTCCTGGCTCTCAATTCTAGACAAACTCATGCTATTCATCATCGTGCTGTGAGCTGTTGTTTATGCTCTGCCTTGTTAGTTCAAAACACCCATATATCATAAATGCATATCTGAATTATATTTATTGTGAATCTCAAATTTCTGCTTGTTTTATTGAATCCAGGTGTCAGAGCTGATTTTAAAAGGTGTGAATATGGGGAAGTTCAAGGATTCAGTTGGCAGTGATTCTAATAAGCAAATGTGCCTGTGTCCAGTGGAGTTAATCAAGAAACAAAATTATGTGTATTCAATTCAATTCTCTTCTCTTCTGGAAAACACGCTGTTTGGGCTGGAGTTGTGGGGTGGTAGCAGCACTGGAGTGGACCATGTCTGAGCAGAAATGCAGCTGAAAAAGCTGAGATGAAGATCCAGACTGGAAGCTGGAACACCCTTCCAGATATAGTCCAAGCACATGGGGACAACCGCAGGAAATTGTAGCTAACAAGATCTGATTTGCTGTTGAGAAAATTACCAGCAATAAGCAATGGCCTCAGCTCTTCCCTGAGGCTTTTATAGGCTACTTTGGGACTCACCATCTGTCCTGCCTATTTTCTACAGCCTCAGACTACACTCTGAAGGTGTGCCTTGTTCACAAAAATCCGCACCAGTCAAGCTCTGGTTCTTCCAGGTATTTCCTTCCCCCTCTATTCAGCAGACAGTTTCTGTTTCCATCAGATTCTGCCAGCTCAGCTGACTATTTTCCCTCTTTGCAATTGCATTTCTGCCATGTTACATTTTATTTCAATAACATGCCTCGCCTGGCACTGTCACATGCAGTGCCAGTTGTTACCATAGTTTCTATGGTTTTGTCCTGTAAATGTTGGCATCTTCTTCTGGAGGCAAAGCTATAGTTTGTAAGAAGCTTGTCAAACATTTTTTTACAGAACTTTTTTTCCTTTTTTAAATCATAAGTGCAATATTTCTTAATTAAAATGGAGCTGAATGGCCCTTCTCAATGCCCTAAATTATAATGCTCTCTTTTTATATAGAACAGGGCTATGGATCTTGTGACTGCCAGAGGCCAGGCTGGCATCACAATTCTACAACAGTCATGTTGTTCAATTAGATGACAAATGATCCCTTACAGACACTGCAATGCCAGCAAAATTTGCTGCAACAACATTATTTTCCGTGTAGTTTGTTTCTTTTGGGGCTTAGGGGAAGAAATGTGCGGTTTGTCCTGCAGTGAGGTCAACTACCCTGTGGCAGCAAACAAGTCTAGCTTGCCTGGAGACTACTTTAAACTGTGTGACTTCTGGCTTTTGTTGACTGCCATATTTCAGCCCTTACTCTCACATCTCTGTATTCATAAGAGAAATTGGGGGTTTTAATTTTTTTTGTTGGGTCTATATGGTTTATCTCCCCCTTTCTACATTATTTTAGAGTTAGCTGAAGTGATACCGCAAGAGCAGTAGTGATGTTCAATAAAATAAGTGTGAATCATAAGAGAAAAATGTATAAAGCCATCACAGTATTCTGAAATCAAACAGAAAGTAAAGTCCTTACTAGCACTGAAGACAAGGTGCTGGGCTCAACAAGAAAACATAACAAGTAAATCAATTTCCCTCAAGAATATATCTGCCATAATGTCTGCAACATTCTCACTTACAGACAGCTCTAGCTCACTGTGAATTGCCTCGGAAGCATCTCTGTAAAATAATCTCCAGTGTGCTATGCTTTGAGGAAATAGTTCAGATCTCTATCAGCATCAGCAAGGGTTTAGCTCACCATAGTACTTATGCAGGTGAGAATAACTGATACCTGTTTTCCTGTTTTCTTTCTTCTTTGCTGCTGAAGGATGACACTTCAAGAGCATTAATACAGTGTATTCCTATCAAAAGATCAAAACTGGAGGGGCAGTTACCCAGAACTCTCTGCAATACAAGTTATTTTTTTGCAGTATCCCAAGTCAGGCATGCAAGTGAGATCCCCAGGTATGATAGCTACTTTGGAGAACCTTGGCTCATATCAGCACATTCATACTTAGGAAGGGACCATCCGTCAGGGAGTTATGGCAGATGTTCAGTTCTCTGCACACATAGATGTGGATATGGGTGGCTCACTTTGGGCAATGTTGGCTGAAAGTTACAGGTATTTATTAGCTGTTGCCTTACCCATGCAACACATCCTCCCCTGTAGAATAGTATATAAGAAGTTATGAGGGTATTGTTATCTCATGTTCAAATACCGCCATCAAAGTTAGGCACTAAACGGGATTTTCTGTTTGTTTGATCCGTGTAATGAGTAAATGTAATTTCTCTGTATTATGAAACACCTCCTTAGCATTTATTTTTATCTTCCTGTTTAGTTGTTTGGGAGTTTATTTGTTTGTGGGGTTTTTTGTTGTTGTGTTTTGTTTGTTTGTTTTGGTTTGGGTATTTCAATATAAAATTATGACATCATATAAACTTTTGGTAAGACTCTCCTAATTTTTTCCTAAACTCTGTTACTGATACGGGGTCACTCTGCCATTAGGAGTCTGGAGGATTTATAACAGTGTGCATCTTAAACCTCTATGCCTCTTTGTCTATATCATCTAAAAGTGTAGCTTCACTCTTAATTTCCGTAATTCATGAATAATCCCTACTCCCTGCAGCCATGTGAGGAGCTCTGGGATTAACTGATTTGAAATTTCTAGGAATGCTTCAACTTGTGCAGCAAAACCAGTGCCATGCAGCAAAAAGCGCTCCATGCACAGCCTTCAGCTGTATTGGACAAACACCTACAGCTCTTGTCCTGTCACTTCCTCTTTCTTTTTTGCCAAAATAACATGGCAGGCACACATACATGCATTAGGAAACCAATCTTTCTGCCAGATCATCTCGAGGAGCCATCACCTCATGTTTGTTTGTCTCAAACATCCTGTTTCAATGGCTCTGTTGCTTCTCATAATCCAGCTATGAGTCTCAGAACTTTCATTCTTGTTTAAATGCACTGAATGGAGATAATAGAAGAAGGTGTCTTTTTGTTTCTAGCTATGGGTAGATGAGTAAGTAGCTAGCAACTTTATATGACACATGGTTCAAAACAATTTAAAGAATTTGTCCTTTCACACATTGCAGGACACTCAAGACTCTGGAGTACTGGCTAGATGTTGAAACACTTAAAAAATGTAGACTTTGTAATGTCTCATTTCTTGGTCTTTCTGTTCTAGAGAGACATGGGGAGAAGACTCTGGAACTCAAAGGTGAGATCTAATGATAGAAAAGACTAAATTTCACAGTCAGGCAGTTGTACTGTCTACTTAACACTCAAAGGAACGAATTATGACTTCTACCTGACTTTTTCTATTTTCTTTCTCCTTTCTCATAAATATTTATGGTCTTCTTGGCCATTAATTTTGAGAAAGGTAAATTTATTACCTTGGGGTGAGTTTAATTTTCATTTATTTTGCAGTTATCTATGAGTAATATCTGTGTAAATGCACTCACCAGGTTCTCAAAAGCTGGCTTTCCATGAGGTTGCTCCTTCACATTTTTCCCTACATCATCAAGTGCCTCCAACAAAATCTGCACAGTTCTGCTCCTGAGATACTGGATCCACAGACTCTCTGGGCAGCCTGTGCCCAGTGCCTCACCACCCTCATAGTGAACACTGCCCTGTTTCTGTTTAAAGCCATCCCCCTTCAACACCCTGCTGAAAAGTTTGTCCCCATCCTGTAAGTCCCTTTTAGGTACTGGAAGGTGCTGTGAGGTCTCCCTGGAGCCTTCTCTGCTCCAGGCTTGGAAGCTGTTACCCAGTCCAATACCTCTTTTTGTTAGCAGATCCTGATTAAGGCTGGTTAACTGTTCATTGGAAATATATTTCTCTTTTGAACTGAACTTTCTTTGCCCCTTGTCATCTCCTGCAGCCTCGCTGAACACTGCAGTTATCACATGTCTTTTAAATGATGTTTTTAATTGGAGCCTTATAAAGGTAAATGAGTTCAAACTTTCCTGTAATAACTTCAGTGATTACAGCTCACAAATCTGAGAATTTTAAAATTTTTCATTCTATTAAATCAATTTTTATTGGACCTAAAATATATATAGAGACAAAATTAATATCTACAAGAAATCATGCAGTTTGGGATAATGACATGCTGCTGAAAAACCTCACAGGAAATAGAAGAAAATAGCAGAATATATTTTGCAAAATGCTATATAAATACACAAAAAATTATACTACAATGCTTGTTCCATTTCCTACTTCACAGTGCTTAACTGGCATTTGGAAAAAATATGAAAACATATATAGCCTAGGACTATAAGTAAGGGACTTCAACTTCTCATCCAGCTGTTGGAACAGAAATGGATATGTATAAATAAAACATAGACTGATTCTAGTTAGGCTAGGCAAAATATTTTATATTCCTTTTCAATTTGGCTAGAAACTGTAACAAAAACAGGAGCAGCTATGAAAGTGTAGAGACAATATTCACATATATTCATAGAGCTTACAAATGAAAAAGAGCATCAGGAGATCACCAAACCTGAACCAAATGCATTACAGATGGTTACTTTGCATCCAGAATCTCAGCTCTGAAACAAAAAGGCATCAGGTCATTATGCAACAACATCAAGAGGCTGAAAATCCAGCACTTTCTCTGGTGTTTTGCTCAGGAGTTTAGCCTCCCTCAGTGCTAGAATTTTGTTTGTAGTTTCTAATTTAGATTTCCTTTTTGCTTCCAGACATCTTTTTAAATTTTTTGCCCCATCAGATTAGAGCCCTATTCAAGACATAGGACACTGTGTTTTCTCCCATAGAAGTACTCCAGCATTTGAACGAGATAATTTATTGATTATCTTTGAAAACAAATTTCTCTCACAGAAAAATAATCTTTTGTCTTTTTTTCCTAGTCTTTCCTGACGGCTCTGCAGTGTGTGCTCACTGCCCAATATAATCCTTATTTTACTGTTGGTAAAATCCCTTGGGGCATAAATATTGCATTTATTTTTCCCAGGAATATGAATTTTCACTTATTTCAATGAAATAATTTCCTCAACACCAGCTTGCCCTTAATAATGTTCTGTTTCTGTTACTATTTTTCTCTCTGCTCCTTTTTACATCATCAGCTCTGCAAAACTTAGCTGCAGTGATTTTATATTTACTCCTAGTTCGTTGATGAAAATGTTGAACAGTGTCAGGTCTTGCATTAATCTCATTGGTCTCAGCTCCAGCAGCAAAAACATTTTCAAGCAGACAAAGCAGTGAGCTCTGAATGGTTTGGTCTAAGGTCCAGGCCAGGAGACTTTTGGGGTGCATGTGAAGATGCTGGTGGGACACAGCCTGGGACAGTGTTACTTGGAAATACTGCTACCAGAAAAGTATCTTTGTAACACTGCTTATTACTTTATATAAGCTTTATAAGCTTATATAGGGACTTCACCTTCTTAGCACTTCATCTACTCTGATTGCTGCATCAGTTGCTAGTTTTAAGTTGCTCCTTACTTCCTAAAAATTGCATTTTATTTCCAGTCTTATAGACCTAGTCTACAATCTTTGTGCCTTATTATGGCATTTATCTGTTACAGAGAGAATCCTTTTCAGCCACTCCTCAAGGAGGTGTGAAAAATTCACACCTGAATTATCACTTCACTTTCTCTTTTGTAGATAAACATGTCAAGTTTCTGTTCTCTCCCTGCAAAGCTGATTGCATATGGATCTCACTATTTTCTCCTTGGTGACATTTTATTCTGGGAAATTTGAGATTTTTAGCCTGATATGCCAAGGCAATGAATTATATAATTGCAGATTAGGATCTTTGCCTGTCACCTTTGCCTGTTAGCTTTTAGTGACCTTGACACATTCAGGTCAAGTCACCAGTCTGGCAGAGGGCATAGCTATCACCTTGAAAATGTTGTCCAAGATACTCTTTAAAGTTTTCTGAAAACCATGACTTGGGGAAATGCATTCAAATGAACCCTGTGGGGCTGTCAGCCACTCTGATTATCACACTTGCCCATGGAGCTGCTGCGCCAGCATTTACCCCTTCAGGTTCTAGAAGATGGATAGGGAGTTTTGCTACAGGAGGAAAGGAAAAAAGAGGCTGTAAGCATCACTAAGCAGAGATCTGTGTGATATCAGGCTTCATTAGATTTATGCTTCGTGGAGGAACCTGTTTACACAGTGGACACTCTGTGTTTTATTTGATTTGAGTTTGGAAGACTTCTTTGTAGTTTTGAAGTCTAAGAGCCATTCACAGTTTGAGGAGGATGATTCAGAAGACCTGTGATGGCTGGTTAAAATGGAAGAAAAAGTACCAGTATGATATCAGCTTCTGATCCCATTAAGTATAAACTAACAATCATAGCTATTACTGAGTACATTTTGCCCTCCTACATGACCTGAATGGCAGCAAAGTGTAGATCATGCTTTGAGTCAGGTTTGTATAGCAGAAACCTGATCTTGCTCATGTTCCTCATTTCAGTGATTTCCTCTGGTACAACAACTCATCCAATGTCTGTGAAGGACAAAGTACAGAAGGACAAGAAATGCTGTTTTATGTATTATCACAAGTAATTTAACCACTGCTGAAGTGTAGAAGATTTCAATAATGTAAGGAGAAGAAATAAAAAAGTGGTCCATGTCTATGGAGCTGTTTACCTGTATTTGCTTCATTAGCTCAGTATCTGAGATCTTAAGTTACAGTGACATATTTTTCCTCATAATATGCCTGCAAGATAGAGGAGCTGTATTTGCATTTCATGAACAGTAGGAATGGAGGAACATTAGTGGTTTTAAATTTGCTAGTACTTCTGAGTGTCAAAGGTGTCTGTATACTTTCAAATGAGATCCAAGATGTCTCAAAACAAACAGACAGCTCCAAACCAAGAAAATGCCTATATGAGCTTTCTGAAAATATTAGTTAAGGTCAGTATCCAGAACTTCTTGCCTCTAAAGAAGAGGAATAAACTTTGATAAAATGCCTAGTGCAAAGCTGGCATAATATTATTTACTTTTATGGAGGCTTTCCAGCTTAGCAGAGAAACAGATAACCAGCCTGCTGGTGAAAAAGATTTGTCCTCAGAAGCATGAGGGAAAGAAATGACTATGTTTTTAAAGAATAAATCTTGCCAGATTTTTTTCATAGAATGGCTAAGACAGCCATTGAAAGCAAAGCAGTTGATCTACTTTATTATGCTATTGGATTAAAACACATCATTTCCTTAAGCAGTGAGCAGGGACTGCAGTGGTTGAAAAACTCACTCAGAAAGAATTCAGATGAGCCTGAATACAAGCTCTCCTGGGACTGAAAATGAAATCAAGAACATATAAGGTTAGCACTAAGGGTAATATTTTTGGCAGACTGAGGTGGCAAACCAGGGAGCTTTGTAATTACTGTTGTCAAGTAGTTTCTTCAGTAATGATGCAGAAGAAAAAGAAGATTGTGTGTTAATGCAGTTGAATGCCCTACACTGAGAGGAGTCAGGCAAAGACAGAGATGTTGGGGGTGGGAGTAGAGCATAAGGAAAGCTAAGGACATATTTTGGAGGAGGAGGAAAGGAAGAAAAAGTAACACTGGAAATAAAAACTACTGAATGTTAAAGATCCAGTGTGAGGTGGTTTGGGTCCCTGACATCCAAATCTAACTGCTAAAATATAAAGACAACATTAAAAATGGTACTAGAGAGACTAAAAGAACAAATATTTGGCTTAAATTTGCTATCTACACAGGCCATCTGCCAGTCTGGAGAAGCTCTTGATTATCCTTGAGGCATACAGTAGCAGGTTTTGATGTTTTGGGAAAATCTATTGGGAAAATAAGGATTTAGGAATACTGGAGTTTCTCTGGAATTTATAGGTGAGAAGTATCCAGTAAAAATCCAAGGATTAACAGGAGGTATATCAAAAGGAGAACTCTAGTGAAGATGTGTAATGATATGATGTAAAACTTTTAAAAGGCTGTTCAAAATCCACAGACAATTTCATAGTCTGAACATTAAAAAAAAAATAAAGTCTCAAATTATAACTGAAATATCTAGTAAATTGAGAATCTTTTCCATTTGCTCTCAGTGTTTGGGAGGGTTTTTTTGACAGATCTTAATAACATTAATGTTTACATAAGGGAATTTTAAATATGAACTCTTACCTGCATCAATTCTGACCTGTCATCTCTGAATGTGTTGGTGGTCTGTGATCTGAATACAGGAAAAAAGAAACAGGGCTCCATGACTTGTACCAGTCACTCCAAGTTCCTGAGAAGTAATACAAAATATCCACTCCCAAAACTGCAGAGAGCCTTCTGGAAGGATAAAATATTTTACCAGGAATGAGTGCACAGTCTGGAAGAGTAAATACATTTGATCCTTTTTCAATCTTCTCATGAATAATTTGAAAAGAGAGTGAAATGCAAGACATAACCCAACATGGTTGCCTGAGCCCCACTCTTCTGTATGTAAACAGAACAACACAGGAGTAGTATTTATTCTGCTGTTGAATCTAGAATCAGGGTTAGGGTTAGAAGAATACTACACCAATTAGAAGATGGGGGACCTTTGGTGGGCAACGATGACCTGTGTGGCCAATCTCAAGTTTAGTTATTTTCTCTGTATTTGGGCAGAATAGTGTATTGTGTTTGCATTGCAAGGTTTTGGTAGTGGGAGTGCAAAGGTGGCATCTCTGAGAAGCTGCCAGAAGCTTCCCCCATGTCTGACAGAGCCAATGCCAGCTGGTTCCAAGACAGACCTGGCACTGGCCAAGGCTAAGCCCATCAGTGATGTGGCAGTGACTCTGGGATAACACAGATAACAGGAGGAAAGAAACTGCTGGGGAGCAGCAGCCAGAGGAGGTGAGTGAGAATATGTGAAAGGAACAGCCCTGCAGACCCCAAGGTCAGTGCAGAAGGAGGGGCAGGAGGTGCTCCAGGCACCAGAGCTGAGATTCCCCTGCAGCCTCTGGTGCAGCCCATGGTGAGGCAGCTGTGCTCCTCATGGATGGTCTCATGGATGCCCATAATAGAGCAGAGACCCACCTGCATCTCCTGGAGGATCCCAGCCAGAGCAGGGGGATGCCCAGAGGAGGCTGTGACCCCATGGGAAGCCCACACTGGAGCTATGGAGAGAGGAGCCCGCACTCGAGCAATGTTTCTTGGCAGGACTTGTGATCCCACTGGGGTCCCACACTGGAGCAGCCTGTTCCTGAAGGACTGAACCCTGTGGAATGGACTCACACTGGAGAATGAAATCCCATGGGAGGAACCTCAGGCTGAAGCAGGGGAAGGGTGTGAGGAGTCCTGCCTGTGAGGAGGAAGGAGCAGCAGGGACAGTGTGTGATGAACTGACTGCAGCCACCATTCCCTGCAGAGAAATCACCACTGAAGTAGAGCCCAAGAGGGGAGGGGTGAGTGGAACATATGTTTTAATTTTGTTCTTATTTCTCATAATCCCACTCTGATTTGATTTGTAATAAATTAAACTATTTTTCCCAAGGCAAGCCCTGTTTTGGCCATGATGGTAACTGGTGAGTGATCTCTCCTTGCCCTTATCTCAGCCCATGGGTTGTTTTGTTTTGTTTTGTTTTGTTTTGTTTTGTTTTTGTGGGGGTTTTTTTGTGTGTGTGGTTTTTTGTGGTTTTTTTGTTTTCTTTTGTTATATATTCTCTCCCCTGGCCAGCTGAGGAGGGGAGTGATAGAGCAGCTTTTGTGGCACCTGGCATGCAGTCAGGGCAAGGCCCTGGTATACATACACACATCCCCCTATCTGCCCTCTACCATTTTGCAAAAGAACAGGGCTCTTCTAAAAACCCACAAGGGCTGTTATAAGCATTCCTTCTTTGTTTTTAATATTTTTTAAAAATTTCTTCCTTTTTCTTTTCTTTCTTTTGTTTCCTAGACCCTTAAAATCTGATCTTTATCACTGTCAGAATTTTCTCTCTTAGTTTCAAGGCATCCTCAAATTCTTCAAGAAAAGGGCAGTTGTTTAGAGAGATGTTTTAGAAAGGGCCCATAATTTCCTAGCTTTATGTGGACCTGATTCTTATACCACTTTGTGATGCAGGTGGGAAACTGGTTACACTGCCTTTCTATAGTGAAGTGCCCCTTAAAGTCTTTCAGAAATAACACAGATTTGAATCCTCCCATCCTACTGGGCCTAAATGCAGCTCTTTAATAAATGTAGCTATAGATAGATCTTGAAATAATAGCTAGTTATTAAAAACAAAGCAAAGCAAAACAAACAACAACAACAACAACAAAAAAAAAGAATAAGAAAAAACTTAAAGAAAAGCAAAAGCAACAAGAAAGCCCTGTCTTGCCACTGAAAAAGCTACATTAAATACATACAGCACCTTCCATGAGCATTCCTGGAATGAGTTTGGACTACTCTAAACCCAGTTCTAATGGTTTCTCAGCAAAACTGCCCTTCTGCAGTGGTGTGCAAATGTTTTGTGCGTTTCCTAGTCTTTTCTGACATCCTTTCTTGAAGAATTACTTTCAGTGGACTGCCTTCTTGTTCTGATGTTGTAGAGGTGTAATTTCTCATTAGCTAAGAAAAAGTAATTCTTTATTACCTGGAGGCTTGTGGCCAAGTAATATTGTTTCTTTTAACTACAATAATTAATCATTTCCTGACCTTCCTCTTTATATCCCTTCTAGCTGGATTTTTTAGTCTCAGGCTCAAGTGTGATACTCACTCTAGCAGGGAAAACAAGGAGCTGATCAGACCCACTCCTTCCTGTCCTGCCTACACTTTCCTCCTCACTGACGCCTCTTGGGGTCCGGTGGGTTTTTGCTGCCCCAAGATTCACAGGAAATCTTATTTTCAGCCCATGTGTCTGAAGAATAAATCAAAGCTCTTCAGTGTTCGGTCTCAAGGTTGTTTATTATTCACTATCTAAAACATTTTCTTTCTGCCCTGCCGAAGTCTGTCTAGCAAGGCAGTCAGCAGCACTCTCTGCCCTTTCAGGGCAGTGTTATTTTTTTATACTACAAACTACGTATACTATGTTTACAATTTCTTTCCAATACCTATCACTTATGTTAGAAAGTGAAATTCTACTCTAAACCAATCCCAAAGTGCCAGCATCACAGCAGAAGATGGAGACCAAGAAGAAGAAGAAGGAGGACTAGACACACCCAATTTCCTCCATCTTGTCCCCCCCATTCCCAAAAATCCTAAAATCTACATTTTCACCATGTGATAACACTACTCAAACTTTTCTGACTTTCAGGTTCTCAGATAAAGCTGGTAACTTGTTCCACGGGCTATAATCAAATCCGCAGGTGTTCTGAGCATCGTGCCAGGGTTTCTGAGCCCCCTGACTGGGGTCCCAGGAACTCTGGACACCCAGAGGAATGTCCTGAGTTCCAACAGACACCTTCTTTTTATTGCAAAGGTATTTGTGTGTAAAATATCTTTAGTGTTATCCTGCATGAAATACTGCGTACTTGGGTATTCACACCTCAGCAAATCTCTCCAGGCTTGTCAGAAGGCGTGGAGAAGGTCAATGAGATGTGTGGTACTTTCAGGGGCAGTTTGTGATGCTTTCAAGGGGTACCTTAGGAGTCACAATCTTGAGCCTAAATTGAGAGCAACTTCCTCAAGGGCACATGTGTTCCTGTGGCAGAGCAAAGCTTTCATCTGTGGCCCAAAGCACATCCTGGGATGTGGCACTTTGAGACAACCCTAGAGGCAGCGGGAGCAGAAAAGAGCAGAGAAAAACTCAAAGAAATAGATCACTTGGCAGCAGGTCAGGGAGTTGGAGTGACCTGGTCAAACTGAGCTCTGTAGTGTAAGTGAAAGGAATGAGGGGCACAAGTTATCAGCTGGAGAATATAAAGGGTTTGTGAGTAAAATTTTGCCCATTCAACTCCTTCCAATATTTGTACAAAGGATTTGGATGTCCTTTGGGTTGCAGCAGTGAAATGGCAAAGTGCTCTGCTGTGGAATTACTGCGCTGAGCACTATTTCAGGAGGGGAATTCAGGAGGGGAAACAAGATGTGGAAACTTGGTCCTGGCCTCATGATGGAAGCACCCAGCCTGGGAGTTCCCTCAGCACTGCTCTTGGAGATCCAGCCTGATGCAAAGGGAAGTGGGCCTGGGGTGCTCTGCCTGTTACATACCTGAATTGCTACATAGGCATGGGTTATGTACCCCAAAGCTGCATCACACTGAGAAAATGGGACAATTTGGGGATTTTTTTCCCTTTAGATATGCCACATGACTGTTTTGTGCCCCACAAAAGGGAAAGAAATAGTGAAAGATTTCATGGATGATTATAAATTTTGCAGCATGCCACCTCATTTCGTATGTTGACTCAGACTGGATGCTAGGAAAGGTTTCAGTAAGGAATAGTGGGGGAGTTAATACAAAGGAGCCCTGAGAGCTCAGATCACTGCCCTCTCTGCTGGGAACAGCCCTTTAGACACCAGGAAGTGGCAGAGATATTGGCAGCACAAAGGGGAAACAAACTGCACATGAAAACTACAGTGTGCCTCTAAGTCATGTCACTTTTTGTGTCTGGGTTAAGCCCTTAATTTTGGCTTTTGTGACACAATATTAAATGTATTTTTTTGTCTGACTTTGACATGAGTATCTTTGTTTTCCAATCTCTGCTTATGGAATAAAAGGTCTCCCTAGGCAGAGGAAATGGAACATGTCATCCTGAAAAAAAGCAGTCAGAGTGACACATGCAGTATTTCTTGTTATAAATTTGCATAAAAATCCAATGTGACAGTCCATCCTGTGTAATATAATAAGTACAGATTGTTCCAGAGCATTCCTTAGTCCTGTATCAAAGAGTAATCTTGATAATATGATGGCAGTCATTGGAACAACAAAAGAAACATACCTAAAATTAACTACAATTTTAACAGACAAACCATGTCTTCACTAAAACTTTGTCATCCTCTTCTCAAGAAAACTTGTGGTCTTCTTGTGTTCACTTATTTTCAGCCTTAGACAATTGTGCTGTGCCCTGCTAATAGCAAGAGTTTGGCTCCAGTTGTGCAACTGTGCACTAATTGCCTGCAAATCAGAATTAGATGTGAGGATGCCAATGAGTTTCCTTCTTGAAAAAAAAGTAATGAGAGTCACTCACTTTCCCCCAAAATTACTGTCATTCAATTTGACTGAAATATTCCCTCCTCCACCATGCATTATGCCCAACCAAGCAGGAGTTAATAGCATTCCATTGATATAGCAAATTACTTTTTACTGGGGATGACACAGCATGCTTAAAAAATTTTGCCCCCTCTTTCATTTTTTCCTATTCTTCCAATGTGATTCACCCTCCTACACCTTTCTTTCCATTGCCTCATGAGTAATTTCTCTTTATCTGCATCAAGCAAATATAATGCTGTATAAAAGCTGGAAACAGCTGCTTTTGTACCGTAGTTACTATTAATGTCTCTGGTGTTAACAGTTCTCTGATCAACGCATCCTGATTTTTCCCTTGTGAAATGTAACATTCAATTTGTAAAAAAATGGAAAAAGATACAGATCAGACATTTATACTTTCTCATAACTTGAGTAGGATTTTAGATATGCCCTTTCCTTTAGCCCATCATTAGTAAAAGTAGATTGCATGTGCCCATCCTTTTCAAGTTAAATATCACTCCTGATCTTAAGTGATATTGGTGCCCATGCAGTAGAAGCAGTGTGAGAAAACCTACCAGCTGACACAGCAAGTATGTTGTCAGCTTTCTCCACAGTTCAGGACATGAAAGAGATGTTCCACGGAACAAGGAGATGCAGCAGACTGGGATGGTCACAAGGAAAAGACATTTGAGATGTGTTCAACGAAGGCTGGCAATGTGGTAGCTGTAGCAAAGGAAATGGAAGCCTCTCATGGGCTCTTTTAACTTCATTTAATGGCAGACATGAAAAAATAAATCAGTGGTCTCCCTTTGTTGTCAATGCTGTCAAAGCAAACCATGAAACCCATGGGTAAGACCATCTATGGAGGTGATCATTTCTCTACCTTCAGGGTGGACAACTGTGGGAATATGCACAAAGTTAGCCAAAAGGAATTCCACTTTGCACTGTACTAAAGTGAGAAACATCTGTGGGAATTTCTAGACCCTCAGTCCTGACAGGGAGTAGACAGTTTATGTAAATGATCTACCTTTGCTCAACTAACTGAATGAATCTGTGTGCTTCAGCAGCTCTCAGGGGAGCACTATCTCCCTGAAGTTTTAACCAACCTTTTAACCAATGCTAATGGGAGACAGGGAAAGCTGGGAAGTATATGGAGCTCACACTGCAAAGCTTTTTATGCAATAGCCAAATGCTTAGAGTGTTACATATGTACATGCTTTGGACTGAAGGCCTTCATGATGAGTTGGAAAGGAACATTTAATTGCTCTATATAAAAATGAATAATTAAGTGCATTTGAATTTGTGATTCCAAGACTTTTGTCTTGAGATAATGATGTGGAAGGACAGTCAAATCAAAAGAGCAAATCAACAGTTGCTATTCCCTGTTATTGCTGTGCCCTTGTACCAAGCCATTCCTGCATACCCTCCAGAAGTCGTCCACCACTTGTTTATTTGGCAAGCAAGGGAGGTAAACAGGTGCTGCATGCGTGTTTTAGGCTGACTTGAAGATGACTATCTTCACAAACAGCTCAATGTTTCCTCTCAGGAATAGGGGACTAGTCCAGTGGGACGCAGCAGTCTTTGAGAAAAGTCAGCAATGGCTTTGTGGAACTGCATCAACTAAGAACACACATTGCAGGCATGGGAGAGAAGTGTAGCTCCAGCACGCTTCTAATTCAGCATACGGTCCCTTGCAGCACATGGAAAATGGTTATGCTGCTCCTAGAAAGCCTTGGAAGCAATAATGAATTTGGATGGCAAAATATTTCTACCTTGTTATTGACTATAAAAACAATGGGAGGATTGCAAATGTCATAAGGTTGGTTTATTAGGGGGACTAAACTTCTTCATGAGCCTTAGATTTTTTTCTGATTCAGACTCAGATGACTTATGGAAACAACTTTGGAAAGATCAAAGGTCCACCAAGTAACTCTGAAGATGTGGAAGGGCCATCTGCTGCTGAAAGTTCCAGATACTCCTTCCAAAGTACAGCAGCAGGGGTTGCAAGCAAAAATCTTTTTATTTATTGCTCTGGAAAGTTTTCAGAAGAAGCCAGGTTGTGGCTGCCAGACTGAATAAGGGATGCATGAAATCACCCCTGTGCTACAATGTTACTTCTGCTACATATAAAGTCACAGAATTGTTAGAGTTGGAACAGACCTTAAAGATCATCTAGTTCCAACCCCCTGCCATGGACAGGGACACCTTCCATGGGTTGCTCCAAGCCCTGTCCAACTTGGCCTTGAACAATTCCAGAGATGGAGCATTCACAGCTTCTCTGGGCACCCTGTTCCTATGCCACACTGCCCTCCTGGAAAAGAATTTCTTCCTAACATCTAATCTAATCTAATCTAATCTAATCTAATCTAACCCTGCCCTCTTTCAGTTAAAAGCCATTCCCCTTGTGCCATCACTACACATCCTTGTAAAAAAATCCCTCTCCAGGTTTGCTGTAGGACCCTTTAGGTACTGGAATGCCTCCCCGGAGCTTTCTCATCTCCAGGCTGAACAGCTCCAACTCTCTCAGCCTGTCTTCACATTAGTGCAAAGGAAAGAGCTAAAGGGCTGGTTAGAGAGAGCTGAGCTGGCACTGAGTGAGCTCCTGTATCTTCATGGAAAAACCCAGTGTATGCATTTCTCCCAAGAAGCAGAACAACTCTGCTGACTTGTTCACGCACCTTCCCGAAATTAGCTTAGGGGTCTTCTAAAGTGCAGGATGTGGAGAGCTCCCCAGCACCCTTTTGTCCCAGTCCCTAGCTTTAATTTGCCAGGAACAGTCTTGTCCTGCATTCTATACTGCATACTGAAAGCTAAGCATTGCTTTTAATCCTGCTGGATATGAAACATATTTCCAAATTTTACAGTCTTGCAGCTGGTTTGCAAGCATAGATAAGACGTAAGCAACAATTAAAATGCCAGATGGACTTGTATTAGTTGTATTTAAGGCAGATATGCATGATTCTGAAGATTGAAAAGCAATTTTTGAGGCTGCTTCTTCAGTTGAATTCCTGTTCCTTATGCAAGATAGAGACTAAACAAGGTGGGTGTGATTTCTAAGAGCTTTGAGTGACTGAGCTGAGCTCTATTACAAAAATAATTGAGGAAAGTGCGAACATGACTAAGGAAATAAAAGTTAAGTGATGGAAGTGATACAGGATACTAATTTATTATCCCTTAAATGTGTGCAGTCTTCAGAAAGATTTTGCATTTATGTGAAAATAGTCTGAATGTAAATTATTTCTTTTGTTTTTGTATTCATGTATTACACTGTTTAGAAATACAACATGTATTAACACATTTTAATAGATGTTTTGCAGAAGAAGCAGAATGGAACTTATTTTCTCTTCCAAAGGTTTTGGAAAGTGTAAGTGTAAGAAGTGTATTGAAGAGATAGATCGTTGATAAAAACCAATTAATAATTACATTACATAAAAGCAGTAAAAAGGAGAAACAGAATACAGGCAAAGAAGATAAGACTGAAAAATACAGAGGAAAACACAGAAAGATGATGAGGAGGTGAAAAGAAATGAGAAAAAACAAGCGAGAAGTGAAAATTCAGGAATAATATAAGATGTGGAAACTAGCAGTGTATTTTATACTATTGTAGGGAATATAACAAGGAGGAAAAGTCTTCCAGCAGAATGGCTTGTGGCTTGACTCCAAGACACTGCTTATTTCAAGGGTGACATACTGTGATGCAACATGTACTTTCAGAATTGAAGTCTCCAAAACTGGTTAACCTCACCAGAATTCATTTCTGACCTCTCAGCCAGAACCCTCTAAGCCAGTGCAAAGACTAAGAGTGGAACACATTGGACCCTATCTGGCTGGTCACAGGACACTGCTCTGTATGCCATGGACAGGAATGGGTCCTGCCTGTCGGAGTGACGTGTCTCGAGCTAGAGATGATCAAAATAGGCTCAAGGAATCATGATATGAAAGACATCTTGGCTGGAAATCTAAATATAGGTAAGGTGAACTTCATCACCCTGACTTCAGCAGGCCCTGGCATGGTTTGAAGGAAAAGCTGTGTGTGACATTGTGTTAAAGCATTGTGAGTCACCACTGCCTTCTGCTAAGGCTAGTGTAAATGAGCTACTACTGCATATAATCAAACCACAATTAAGCCTTTGGGGAGCATGCATCTGTAAACAAATGATGAACGGCTTACATTCTCTCTTTTCTTCTCATATGCCCAAGTATAAGCATTGAAATCAATTTCTGTAATAGAATTTTTAATGGAAATGCACTTTTTCAGTCAAAATGGCTTTTCCATTAAGTGCAAAGCTCTGTTTCACTGACTTGTCTTAAGAGGACCACTGGCATTTCGTAGGAGACTTTGGGTAACATTTAGGAGAGGCACAGTCCCAACTGGCAAATGTTGGGGGAGAGGGAGTTTCTTTCTTCCATTTCTGCTTTTCTGTAATTTTTTAGTGAGATCAAGTTGTTGGCTTCTTTTCTTCATTCTTTCTTGTAAATCTGGAGATAGATCTGCTGAATGCAGATAGACCTCTGACAACAGTAGGTTCAAAAGCTCCTTGACAACTTCCAAATAATGTCAGTAAGCCAGAGGCTGCAGGCAGACTCCCCCAGTGGTCCATGCTGACTGTGAAGCCGGTATTGTGGGCAAGCCTGCGTTACTAAAACTCTGACTTACGAGATGATAAACTGACATGTGGATGAGAACAAGGGGTTGCTAACTCCAGCACAGCACAGGGCTAGCTCTGCTTTGCTGTGTGTTTTCATGGCCCTGTGTGCCTGCTGACTTGCAACTTTCCTAGGTTAGCTATCCATATCACTTTGGTTTTCAGAGGGCGGACAAATCCCTTAGGCATAACTTGAGGCAGCCATCAAACTGTGTCCAGAGTCTCTGTCAAACCGTGTTGGGTGGGCACTGCATTTTGCATCTGAAGTTACATTAATATTTTATTACCTGACTTCAAGCAAAGAAACCACAGACAGATAGCAAAGCCTGTTGAAGACATAAATGAAAAAGTCTGGGTAAGGAGTACTGTACTGTGGAAAAGCAAGAGGTATTTTCAGCTTATCTTCAGCAGCTCATGTCTGTCAACAGCTGCTGGCTGCTGGGAAAATGGCATCAGTTAGGGGACCTGCAGTGATCAGAGTTTTAGGAAAGGGGGCAATTAACAAACCTTTTAAAAACACCTTCTCATGCAATCAGTAGTGTTAATGGTCACTGATTTTTTGAATAGCCAGCTGAAGGTATGCTGGTGCTATTTGCAGTTTCCTCCTAAGACTGAATTTAAAATGTGGCTGAGACCAGAGTTGTACCCCAGTATCCATTGCTAAATCCAACAGGAACTGACAAACCTGGATCATTCTGGGAGCCAGGCTGTGCCCAAGCACAGGTGGGAAGCAGCGTTCTTACCTAGAGAACAGAGAAGATTTAAAGCAAAATCAGTCTATACTACCCTAAAATGGAAGTAGTATAGCCCATGCTCTCCTACCTTGAATAGCTCTCTACCCTGGCAGAAAAGTAGCTTTGAAACCCCTATGACCTGCAGAGACTGATCTGCAGTGTTTCCAAACCACTGAGCATCTCTGGCACTGGGCTGAATTTATAGAGCTGAAGGAGGTACAATGCAGAGAAGAAAAATGTGCTTGCAAATACACTTACACTCTGAACATTAGGCTTCTTAAATGTGTCAATGTATTTCAGGGAGACTGAATGTGTCCCGTAATGTCTCTAGATCTAAGCAACTACCAGATTTTTAATTATGGATAATACACCATTTCCTCCCTTTCAGGAAGGTGAGGGTAGCATTTGCACTACCAGCCTTTTATGTAATATCTTAGTGAGTAAAACATAACCAGATATGAGGGATTTTTGCTTAATAACACCTGGTCCCGGCAAACCCCATTTTATAATGGATAAACTATTCCCTGGGGGTGGAAGAAGGAAAAAGAAATAGGAATAAAAATCATGTTGGCTTAGCTCTGGTATTTGAACCAAATTTCTTTTTTTTTTTTTTTTTTTCTTTTTTTTTAATTAATCTGCCCAATTTCCTCATTAGAGTGTCCCAGATTTTCAAACAACATTGGTTTTGTCCCTAAACTTATTTCACATTTATTTACAAGTATCACATTAATGCATTAAGGAACTGTTTCATTTTATGCTCACATGGTGAAAAAATAACAGATTTGTACTTCCCTCTGCTGTCCTTTATAATGAGAAATACTTCAGGAACAGGCAATTTTAAAGAACTTTAATTGCTTCTCCCTCTAGCAAAAAGTCTGCAATCACTGATGCAAGGGCCCTCCTTTACTGTTAATGAACAGTCAGCAGTGCAAGCTTCTAGGCATTGTAGAGGCCATTGACTCATGCCAAATATTCTGGTACTCTTACCTACCTGTTGAGAGAGGAACAGCCTCCAGAAACAGCCACTGTCTCCATTCCTGAAACTTTGAATTATTCCAAATCGGTTTTGTCACATTAGTCCCTTGTAGTGGGTTTGCCTGGGAAGCTTTTGGTAGCAGGAGATCTACAGGAGTGGCTTCTGTGAGATGCTGCTGGAAGCTTCCCCCACGTGCAGCAGAGCCAAGAGAGGCCACTGCTGGCCAAGGCCAAGCCCAACAGCAGCGGTGGAAATACCTCTGGGATACTGTGTTCAATAACAGGGGAAAATATATATTGTGCAGAAGCAATTGTGGTTAGAGACAGAAAGAGTCAAAAACAGCCAAAGCAGATGAGTGAGAATATGTGAGAGGAACAGCCCTGCAGACCCCAAGGTCAGTGCAGAAGGAGGGGCAGGAGGTGCTCCAGGCACCAGAGCTGAGATTCCCCTGCAGCCCCTGGTGCAGCCCATGGTGAGGCAGCTGTGCCCCTGCAGCCCATGGAGGTCAAAGATTGAGCAGAGATCGACCTGCAACTCCTGGAGCATCCCAGCCAGAGCAGGGGGATGCCCAGAGGAGGCTGTGACCTGTGACCCCATGGGAAGCCCACACTGGAGCAGGCTTCTGGCAGGACCTGTGGAACTTTGGAGAGAGGAGCTCACACTGGAGCAGGTTTGCTGGCAGGGATTGTGATCCCATGGGAAATCCACACTGGAGCAGCCTGTTCCTGAAGGATTGCACCCCATGAAGGGACCCACACTGGAGCAGTTCAGAGATCTGCAGCCAATGGGAAAAACTCATGTTGGGGAAGTTTGTGGAGGACTGTCACCCATGGGAGGGAACCACACTGGAGCAGGGGAAGGACTTCTCCCCCTGAGGAGGAAGCAGTGGCAGAAACAACTTGTGATGAACTGGCCACAGCCCTCACTTACAGTCCCCCTGCACCACTGTCAGGGAGGAGGTAGAGAATAGGGGTAAAAGTTAAGCATGGGAGGAGGAGGGGATGGTGGAAAGGTGTTTTCAAGATTTGTTTGTCTGTCCTTATCTCAGCCCATGAACCTTTCACTCTTTTCTCTCCCCTGCCCGGTTGAGGAAGGCAGTGACAGAGTGGCTTTGGTGGGCACCTGGTGTCCAGTCAGGGTCAACCCACCACACCCCTCTTCACCAGGAGAAACTCCCTCTCCAGAGGAGATGACATTGCAGTCTGTCAGCCAGATGCTGGGGCTAGTTTTAAATTGCATGAGAATGTGAAACAGAAGAGATCCTCCTGTTGGAGTGGAACAAGAATTACCAGCCTGAATGCGCTCTGCAACAGGGAGGTGGTACTTTTTCTTTGATTTTAGACTGGGTTACTTTATGCTGCTTCTTAAAGGGATGAGGGAAAAAAAACTTAAAGAAAATTATCACAAAATGTTTTTTGCTCATTTCAGCTGAGTCATACTGAGCACGACACCCGACATAAATCAATCATCCCCTGAAAAGAGAGGTCAAAAATACACCAAAAATATCCTTCCCAGCCTTCCTCATACACCTCTGACTTAGACCCATGCTGGCAATATTTGCAAATAAGGATTTTTTTAGAGGGAAGTTTATAAGAATCCATGTGTTTTCTCTACCAAAAACAGGTGCTGGATACTTTTATTATCAACCTTTCTGAGTTACCAAGAATTCCCTGCATTAGGTTTGCAGACTTTTTCTCCAGCTCTTTCAATTCTGCAGCCCAGTGGAATAGGGTGCCTCACTGTTATAAATTATCTTGCACTGTACTCCAACCTTTTTATGAAATTTACATCCCTCTGAGCAGTGTTCAGTTGCCAACCTGTTATCTCTTTTCTCTGGCCCAATTAATTTAGAGGCGATCAATTTAATCCCTGAATAGTTTGAACAGATGCTCGCCTCCCTCCAGCTCCTGTCCATATTTCTCGGAAAGATTTTCTGTTGGTGATAAATGCTGTGTGCCAGACCACGTTGTACATTCAGGGGTAGCATTCTGGAAGAATGGAAGTTCATGTATTGGAAGAAGAATTTGTAACAGCATTTCAGGTAGCAAATAAGAGTTGTCTTCATTTATGCAAACTTAAGCCAGAGTTAAATTCAACTTTTCCCATAGGATCCACACAGGACTTGTACAAAACCAATGCAATAGGATTCATTTTGCTTAAATATTTTTGTTTACAGAATGGCTTTTCACACTTCTTGCTACATATTTGTGTGTCTGAATCATTGAGCAGAGAGGAAAGGAGCCAAGACAGTTTTTTTTTCCTTGAGTCATTAAAAAAAAACTGAGGCATTTTGTCAAGGGAAGTTGGTGTGTTCCTGTGCTCTGCAGCAGCACTTTTGAAAGTATGAACTTACTGTCAGTATTTAAATGAACAGTGTTCTCAAGCTGAACCTTTCAAAAGGAATTTTAAAGAAGGAATTGATCCAGAGCCAGAAGGAGAGCAGAAAAAAGGAAAAGAGCCACAGAGTAAAAAAGCAGCATGAGGTTCTGCAGTGGGCAGTATTGTGAGTAGCATTGGAACTGACATTTATACAGCAATAGCGTTTAAAGGATGTATATTCAAAGGAAAAGGCACTTTAGGTTGGCCCTGTAATCAGAAGAGCTGAGTGGCTGACAAGGGCTGATAGGAGAGTGCAGAGGGCTGCACATGAAGTACAAAGGACAATTACTGTCAGCTGAATTATCTGGTCATAGCCCACCCAACCCGGACCCTCCCATGATCAGAACTTAGGTGTAAATTGTTGAACAAAGCATCAGCATTCCCAAAGCAGTGGCAGTCTCAGTAGCTGGTTAAGTACTTGACTGGTTACTACTGGTTGCAGTCCCTGTCCTTTGCTTGGATCCCATCTTCTAAAATCCTGTCCATTCATAGAGTCACTGTTAAAGATGTGGACAGGGAGATGACTCCTCAATTAGCATTGCATCCAAAATAGACTGGACATAGGAAAACTAGTTTAATTTAGTGTTATTTAGTAAAAGAGAAGGACAGTGTGAAAAAAGAGCTTTAAAAACCTTCCCTCTATCTCTCCCTTCTTCCCAGGCTCAACTTCACTCCCGATTTCTCTACCTCCTCACCCAGAGTGGCACAGGGAGATGGGGAATGAGGGCTGCAGCAAGTTCATCACACTCTTCTTCATCATCATATCTCTGCCACTCCTTTCTCTTGAGGGACAGGATTCCTCATACCCTTCCTCTGCTCCCTTGTGGGGTCCCTCTCATGGGAGGCAGTCCTCCATGAACTTCTTCCGCTTGAGTCTTACCCATAGGACACAGTTCTTCGTGAACTGCTCCAGTGTGGGTCCCTGCTTCAGTGTGAGCTTCCCATGAAATCACAGCCTCCTTCAGACATCCCCCTGCTCTGGAATGGGATCCTACAGGAGCTGCAGGTGGATCTCTTCTCTATTGTGGTCATCCACGGTCTGCAGGGGCACAGCTGCCTCACCATGGGCCGCACCAGGGGCTGCAGGGGAATCTCAGCTCTGGTGCCTGAAACATCTCTTGCCCTTCCTCCTGCACTGACCTTGGAGTCTGCAGGGCTGTTCCTGTCACATATTCTCACTCCTCTCTTCTGGCTTACTGTTCAGCATTTATTAATTTTTCTTTGGCATTTTATCACCACCATTTCTCAGATTGCTCAGTGGCAGGTCACTCTTGGAGCCAGCTGGCATTGGCTCTGTCGGACATGGGGGAAGCTTCTGGCAGCTTCTCACAGAAACCACCTCTGTAGAGCCTCTGCTACCAGAAGCTTGCCATGCAAACCCAGTACACCCACACAGACACAGATATGTGCTTGTGTGTTTGATTAGTGCCTGGGAAAGTTCCTTGGACTGTCTTTGTTCTCACCTCTGATTTTGCTGCAGGACTCTCTTTTGGGTATTGCATCTTCATTTTCAGTACTTGCACTCACTCACTTATACATTTACTCTAAGTATGTGACAGCTGCTGTGTTCACTGGCCTCAATAAAATTCAATACAAACGATGTCATTATTTTCTGTTTGTGTTGCTTTTAGGCCTAATAACACAAAGCCCAAGTCTGATACAGTCAGGCACTGGAAAAAATGTTTAATACTGTTCTTGCATCCTAATAAAGTCCAAGACCAAAAAAACCTCAAATTATAATTTGAAGAGATGGGCCACTTAAAATATGGGAATCAGAAGAGTTGAGAAAGATACAGTGGTAGAGGGCAGAGATTAATGGCTAAATATTCACAAGATTGTAAATTCTTTCTTTGGGACCTAAAGGAAGTGGCAGGCCTATTTAAAACTATTGAGAACGATCTGCTTAAAAATTAAGTGTTAAGCGACATACTAACATGTATCCAGAAATCAATAGTCCACTGAGGAGATTAATCCAGATTTTCTGACTACTAGATAAACACCAACCTATAAATCCTCTGGGCAGAATCTAAGCCCCAGTCAAAAATCCTATTATCTTCAATAAGAAAGTTTCCATTCTCAATTTTCCCCCATATCTCATACAATACAACACAAATATGCCAGGTATAATGTATACAAGATAGGAAAAAGGATCATTCTTGGAAGTCATCCTGTGCCTTAGAGTGCAAAATCCCTCACAATGAGAGCACTGTTGTGATGAACCACTCCCATTCATATTAACAAAATATGAACTTTAAAGTTGTTTTCTGCCCCCTTGCCTGTGTTTCTGTGTATCTATCAGCAAGCCACAGAAAGCATACAGGTGACATCCTCAACAAAAAGCATGATACCAAACTATTTAATCTTGCAGCTTTAGCTTACCTCCATTGGGGAATATGGTTTATTTTGGATAGTGCACAATAGTTTTTTTGTTTGTCAAAAGACTGAGAAATTTCTTTAGACAAAGAATAAAATTGATTCACTGGCAAAAAGCACTTTTACTTCTCCAGCCCAGAAAACTTCAAAATGTCATATTTTGCTGAGAGAAGAAGATGACAAAGAGGAAAAGTGAATAAAAAACAAATATAGGGCATCTTTGTCACGAAGATTAGAAAGAAAAAGAACTTTTGTTAAAGGAAAAGCAGGAAGACAAGAAAGAACCTTCACCTTCTTTCCCCAAAAGCATCTAACATTTTGAAAATGTGCTGAGCACAGGCCGGAAAAAAACAGTTTCTTGATAGTTGGTAATAAACTTTTAAACCATCTTTTTCTGGTACAGGGAATATTCTTATCACCCAATGCTTGCAGTCAGGACTTTGCTAGTCTTGCCCAGCCTCCCATTACCTTAAAATAAAATGTTCCAAATCTTCCCATCCCAGGTTAGGCATCGAACATGCTCCAAAACAACCTCTTTGCACCTTCAGACTTTACCCTATTTTTATTCTACCTCAAATTACCACTGCTGCCAGAATTTATTATGATTTCATCTGAAGACTTCAGCTAAACCTGAACTGGGATTTTTAAATGATGTATATTGATGGTACTGAATGAACTGAGTGTGCTAATTTGAACCCACGGTCCGTAAAATTTTACTTGTCCTTGTGGACAACTTTCTTCCTGATGAAGGCATTCTGCAATGGCCAGCACAGCCTTCATCACCATCCCAGTCAGTAATAAGAAAAATTTGAACATCACATGATTTAATTGTCTTCTAGTATCCTTTGTTTTATTTCTGGGAGTTTATTGATGCCTTCAAGATGCAGTCATTTCTCCTAGGCAATTCCAGCTTTCAAATTAAATGGCACTATACTTGTAGCAAAGTGATAATCACAGTACTTTTAGCCATCATTGGATATGAAATCTTATACTGTTATGATAATCTTAAGTCAAATAAATATTAATCTGATAAATTATTCTTAAATTTCAAATAAATTAATGCGCAATAAAAATTAATTTAACTGCACCTAAAATTAAAAGCAAGGAAATAATAAAAAGGGAATAATAATAATTTTTTAAAAGCCAGCAGCTATCCATTTAACTGTATTGGTTTTATATCTCATTGGTCATGATAAGATCTTCACCCTTTTTTGAAACCTCTCAGATCTGAATTTAGCATTTTTAGAGATTTTTCTCTTTTGAAGTTGATAGCTGGAGCAATTGCCAGAGGGGAGATTCTACTACTATCTTTATGGAAATTTTGTACAAATGAGCTGCACCTTTGTCTTTCCACATTAGCTGAGATGGTGTCCTGGAGCATCTGCACCATCTTGGGCATCCTCAGGCTGTCCTTGGGGCAGGGACCAAGCTCACTTGTGGAGGACAAACACAAGTGGACATGAGACAGTGTTCTGTACTGTGAATTAGGAGCTGCAAGAAGTGTTGGGTGAGTTTCTACCCATTCTCTGGGCCTCAAGGTCCTTTCAGTAGGATACCTGACACTGTAGGTTTTGCCCATGGAAGAACCAGGGCTGTAGCTGCCAATGCAGCTTGCAGTGGCATCCAGAGGTGCTGAAACATTGGTTTCAGTGGGTGGGACACACTGCTGTGCCATTTGGTGCCAGTGCACATAATGCTGACTACTCTGTTCTTTCACCAGCATTCTGCTTTCACTGTGCATTTTCTCCACTTTGCTGCTTCCTTTTTTGCTCTGTCACTTTTTTCTGCAGTAGGGCTCACATTCAGGTACCACTGCAGAAGTTACCAAGAGACACTCAAGCTCATGAAAGCTCAAGAGTCTCCAGTAAATTCTTGTTGCCTTACATAGCATGCACATAATTATACACGATGATATACATAATGATTTATTTACACCTTATCAAATCAATTTGCCACATTAACTTGAACTACAGTATAGTGTTAATTAAATAGGAAAAATATTTTCAAGGGGATTTCAGGGCAAACAAACAAACAAAAGTCCCCAACCACACAGAAGGGTGTAATGTATGTCACTTATCTTCTCTTTTGGGCAGTGCAGATATCTATACTTAAACTGTCACCTTTGACATGATTATTTATTGATGTTGTATTGAACCATGCTAAGTATATTCATGACTCCCCATAATACATAAAAAAAATGTGTGTATCTTTATAGAAGAGGCAAGATGAGTGGCTAATTCACTGACCATATCCTTCTAGAAATCTGGGTTCAAATTCTATGTTTTCACAGAAGAGGCAAAGGATGTGTATTACAAAACACACCTGTCTGCTTAGCATGGTGACAAATGCCTGGCATGTATTTAAAGAGGAGATTGGGAAGATGATTCAGGGATCAGAAAAGTGAACTGAAATGAGATTTAATAGTTCTATACTGAGGACTCCCAAGGAATATTTTAAGATCCAAATGTCAACTCTATATCTGCAGTGAAGAGGATATCCCTGAAAACTGGGCATTAATCCTTTGATTCCACTACAGTTACTGGGCAACCATAAGTGTGGCCATGAAAGTGAAAAATGGGTATGCAAATCAATTTAATTTTTAATTGCATTTTCTTGAGATACTTACATTTACTGTACTATTATTAATAACATTGCTGTAAATGTATGTGTCCTGTAATGTCTTTCCATGGGAGGATGATGAACCTAATGCATACTTTTCCGCTCTAAATTCTCTCCTGCACTGCAATCAACATCAGGGGTTTTATTTACATTTCTATGGCTTTTTCATTTTCAAATCTTGCTCACTAACTTAGTCAAATCAATGCATGTCATTGTACACCAAGGCCAAGGAGATGCTTTTTAAAATGCAACATGAAAAATCATTAACCCTCTTACTTTCTTGTTATAGTTTAAAATTTCACATATTTTCATTGCACATTCAGTTAGACAACAGTAAGTTTCCCAAGAAAAAGTTTAGCTATGGCATGTTGCCAAGCTAATTGTTTGGCCAAACAAGGAACAAGATGAACAAGCCAAGTAATCATCCTCGAACACAGTGGTCCCAAAGAAAGCTCTGTGTTTACAGGGACCTGCATCTTCCAAAGTTAATTTGGAAAGGTTTCCTACTGTGTATTTCAATAGAAAACAAAATGCAGTTTCTAATTTACTTTCCCTGAATAAGAGTCTTAAGATGTTGACAAGTGCTGTAAATGTCACCTGCTTGGGATGTGCCCTGTATACAGCGATAATACAGGACATTTCTCGAGAAAATTCTAAAATCTTAAACATTAATCCAAAATCAATGGAGCTCCCTCTGCAGAACTGGGTGCTTTGGGGTTTTTCTTTGTCCACCCAAAATGTGCTATTGTGTCAGTTTTTTTTTTCTAATTACACAGTAGTGGAGAGAAGACAGAAGTAGCAAGAAAACTGGCACACACCCAAGCATGCAGAATAGTGATTCAGTTTGCTAACTGTCCCATCACACCTAGGGCTTAGGAAATAACTCATTATTTCCAAACAAATTCAGATTTTTTTTTTTCCTGGAAATCTCAGCTATGGAAAATCTGTATGAAAATCACATAACATTACATTTCTAAGCACCTGGAAAATAGAGAATTTTTCTATACCAATTTTTCTTGATAGATAAGGCTGGGCTCATAGCTTGGTACACTGAGTGATGGGCCAAACTTGGCAGCCTTCTTAAATATGTCTGACTCTTTCTATTCTTTTAAAACTTCATCACTCATAAAGCAAAAAATCTTCTTGCAACCATCTTCCCTCCCTGACAAGCACATCAAACCGCTGATGCACACACTTCTCTTTTCTGTGGTGATTTTGTTGTGTCTCTTTGTCATTTTGTGCTTATTCCACATATTTATGGCATTCTGATTCCAGCTACAGGTAGCTTATATTCTTAAGAATATAGATTTTATATAGATATATAAATGTATATACATAAAAAGTATATTTTCCTTCATTATCTCTAATTGTGTCACTTTTAGACACAAAAAACGTGTCACAGGTTTGAACCTGGGCCAAACAGTGTGCTAGGCAGATAAAGCTCAACTTTTGTCACTGGTAGGTTTTTTTTGTTTTTTCTTAAAGATTTTGCACGTGTTAAAGAGGTCTCAATTTTAACAGTCCTGAAGAGATTTGGGTTAAAATGTGACAGGATCAAATATGAAAACAGAACTTGGTCTGCTGTCTTCAGTGGCCTTAAAGAAAGAAAGGATTTGGTGCCTATTGCTCAGGTTGACACTTAGAAGAGTAAGAAACATTGCCAATAAAACATTTGGCCTGAGGATATAACAGCTCTTCAGAAACACTGATAATTATTCTCACGGTACCCTTCTGTGTAGTTGGTGCAAGCTTTTTTTATGCTTATTTTATGAAGTACAGGGAAACACTAAGGGTTAACCTGTGACTCCAAGAGCCTTCAAATCAGTGGCAGAAATAGAAATGGTGTTGCCCTGACCCTTACCTAACATCAGGGCCCATTGGAGGAAGAAAAACCTGAGATTCTGAGTGATTCAGAGCATGAGTGTGACAGTGTCATCATTCCAAGGGTCCTGTTGAAAACAAAGGGAATAGCAAGAATGGACTGTCTACAGGTGTCTCCCCAAAATCAGCAAGGAACAAGCCTAATGCTGTCTGGTTTCTTTTCCCTGAGAAGCCCATTTTCTGTTTCCTGCAAAGCCTGAGCAAAGTTTTTAGAAAAACCATTCAGTGCAGGTCAGCACTGTATTGTTTATTAATGTACTCACCGTATGAAAGGATGAAGTCAAAGCAGTAAAAGTATTCTCTAGGTTTGGCCTGGAAATTCCCCTTTCAGAAAAGCAAAAACAAATTAAAAAAAAGAAACCCCAAAATAAATTAAAAGAACATAAAGCAAGAGCAACAAGATACTCTAGGGAAAGTTTTATAAGTCCATTACTATACACGTTTCAAGGCCTTAAGGGGAAAAAGGCCTTGTTGATGTGCTTGGAATAGCTATGGAAAATATGCCCACTTGTGTTTTACTGCGTAATTAAATGCTTTATAAATTATTGATGTACCATGATGGCACATGAGAGAATACAAAAAAAAAAAGAGTATTACATAGAACAATTGCTTCAAACCAGTTGTCTCCTTCCTCAGATTAGCTGATGTTTTCACCTCCTAAAAAGAAGCTAAATGATGTATGAATGAGGGAAGGAGCAGACAGCCAAAAGCACTACAGTTAGTATTTTGCTGCTGTGTTTTTTAAAGCATAAAATGGCCATGGATAGTGCAGCTTGGGGGGAAAAGTTTATTTTCCAAACTCAGTCTCAGTGAGAGGATATTTTGAAGTTGAAGATGTCACAGTCTTATCCTGAATTTTATTTTTTTTTCTTCTCTCCTTCTGGAAATTATCTGACTTCTGAGAAATACTGGGAAGGTCAAGAAAGTACAATGAGTTACAGTCATTTGTGCTCAGAAAACTTTCATTTTAAAGGATTTTCTAGAACATATATTGTTCCCTTCCACAGGATACAATCAGAATTTTCCACTTGTTATCATGGCCTCTGACATAAATAGTCAAGAGATTCAAATCACCATGAGATTTTCTTGCCTTAAGTTTGTCATAGAAAAACTTAATTTTTAATATAATTTTTTCAAAAGGAAGTTTTAAAAAATTATTTTCAGATTGCTTTTAGCTAAAATGTCCTTCTAATTGCTAAATACAGTCATATTGTTTTCTGAAGCACTGACTTTTGAATCACACACAATGGAGTGCAATTCCCTGTAGCACATTTCCTCTGGGTATCTCTGTTACCAGGGATCTGTTTTGTTTACTTCTGGATATGGGTCCTTGGAGACTCACAGATAATGTGTTGATTATTGTCTGACTGTCTATGAGGTTTTTCAAGGACACTGGGGACATTTTGACAGTAGTCCAGAGAATATGGTCAGGCAAGGCAATGAAGACAAGATGAACTGCTTATGCATTGCAATAGCTGAAAGAAAAGTGTTATTAAAACTGGAAAAACTCCTAACAATCATTCTGGCAGTGATTTACCTGTGCCCTATGAAACAAACAAGTACGTACGTGCCAATATTGTGAATTTCATAATTTGTTATTTTGATGATGCACATCAAAATAAAAAGTCAACATTTCCAAACGCATTCAGTGACAAAAACACCCTAACACATGCACACACAGACAGAAAAGCCAACAAAAGGAGAGGGTAACTTTCTCTTTTTTTTATAAACCACATGTGGAAATGACAGAATTTCCCTAAACTGATCAGATCTTTCTGTGTTTTACTCCTCTCTGTAACAGATGCTGACTGTACACATCACAGGGGACAGACACTTGGCTTCCAGCACTGAAAGCATGGGGACCTATCCTGGTCTCACACTTCTGAATACTTACTGTTCTTGCTGTGGCCATCTGTCAGTGATACCCAAAGTATTCTTTGGTTTCAGATATTTTTAAAAATCTCATCCTTTTCTGAAAAGAAATAATCACCATCTGCCTTTGTCTTCTGAGAAAAACTAAATGGACAAATTATATTACATAGTAAAAATGGAGGGTCCTTCTAGATGACAGCTTGTAAGAATTTCATTTCAGGAGCAGAGAGGAAAATTGAAAAAAAAAATTTAAAAAGAAAGAAAAAAAAAGAAAGAAAGAAAAAAAGCAGCCCAGCATTTATTTGTTATAATAAGATCACTGCAGTGGCAAATGTCCAAAGCCCAAGGAGAGGAGGGAGGGAGTGAGGACTGCAGCAGTGCTGAGCAGCCAGAGGGTTTCATGGATCAGTGGTTCATTCAGCACAAAGAAGCACAAAGAAGATAAGCAGAGATGAAACTGAGATAATAGCGGTTTTCTACATGCATGTAACAAGGAAAATGAATTACCCTGGAGACATTTTTGAGGATGGGAGGGTGGCAATGCAGTGGAGATAACATCCTGACTGGAGTTTGATCTCATGGATGCAGGGCTGAAAGAGGGCAGAGACTTAGTGTCTGGATTCAGGAGGCTGCAGGCAGCAAGACTGAGATGAACTTTCAGTAACACCCATGCAAGCTTTGAGTTGTCAGAGGCTAAAATACTGACCTGTTCTTGATGAAGAAAAGCTGAGAAATGTTAGAGTGTCAAGTCATGCAGGGCCTCATGGATGAAGTGGGTGGCCTTTGCCTTGGGTTAATTCATAGTAAATATTTTGGTAGTATTTTAAACATTCTTATTCCGATGTATGGGAGTCATCACATCATTTCATGCCATGAATAGTAAAAACATCCCTTGGATATGACAAAACCCATTTGAGGGCTATTTCTTGTAGCACTTTGTGCACAATTTTCCCTGCCTTCATAGTTTGCAGAGGAGGGTTGTTGTGAATTGATTCACAAATAGTTTTACAATGTCATTGTCTTTCACAATGTCATTGGCAGGACAACCAGGTGTGGGTCAAGAATTATAAAGCAGTTTCGAGTTAGTGTAGTTTTGTTAGTAGTAAGCTGAAAGTAAGTCACAAAGAGTTGATCAACAGGTTCTGGAATGTCAACTCTGCCAAAAAACTTTACTGGATGCTTAAATGGATGAAAATAGAAGTTTAGGTGATGTCTCGCCAACAGAAAGCCTGAAGATTAGTAACTAACTTAAAACTCAGCACACAGCAAATTATTTATTATAGCAAGAGTTTATTTTGCCTGTCTCTGCTGATTCTTGCCTTTAGCTGTCTAGTGGGGTTTTCTGGGTAAGAGATAAAAACTAAGTGAAATAACTCACTCCTAATGAGCTACAGGTAATTGCAGAAATAAATTATTACAATGAAATAACTTCTTACTGGAGAAGCACAGAATTTTGTCCTTCTTGACAGGTTAGAAGACTGAAGTAAATCCAAAATAGCTTTTAGATGCCTAAACTTTCACTGACTTCACTGGAAGTATGTGTGGGAGAGCTGAAATTAGATGACAAGCTCTTATTCAGTCCCCGACTTAACAGTTTAAAGGAATTACTTTGCTTCTTGTTTGGAGAAGGTGATTTCATAGAGACTTCTCTATTATGGCCTTCACCACACTGTCAGGAGCAGATCTTATATAAGAATATGCTTGTTCCTAAAACAAAGAGGCAAAACCCAGATTAAGCCTAGGAACTTTGTGTAAAGGAGTGAGATGCCAAACCCTGTCTTCTTGCCACAGAAAACCCTCATGCCCAGGGCTCTTCAGGTGACCTGGGATGTATTCCACATCCTGACAGTTTTAGGGTGTGTCTGTACAGGTGCTCCTGACCACAAGAGGAGTTTAATCCCTTGCCTGCCCTGTGCCTGCATCCTTATTTGCTCCCAAAAGGGATGCTCAGGAAAAGCCACTTGTCAGAATAACTCACCTTTGGCAGACTCATGGTGACAACAAACAGCAGACATAGCAATGAAGGTGATGAATTGCCTTGATGGGCTCAGGTATTCCCAGAACATGGCAGGATGCTGTTTTTTAAAGCATATGCTTGAAGAACAGATTTCAGAGTGCAAATGTGAGTAATTGTGTGATGATATGAACAGCTTGGGGTTTTTTTTTTCCCCTAGGGCCATGGATAATTTTGCTATGAGACTGAATTGAGGTCAGATGAAGAATTTGCACTAACCCATCACTCCCACCTGTCTTGAGCAGAACTTGGGTTGCTCAGAACCATAAAGTGCTGGTGAGCCATTGAAAATACAACTAACACCGAGAGCCAGAAACAAAACATATTTATAAAAACTATGACTTTGACAAATTACTTCTTGCTCTGGTTCTGAAAATCCAGCACCTACCCTTTAAAGACGCTTTAAATGCCCAGTTTCTACACTTTGCCAACATAGGAGTTATTAAGAAGGAAAGGGCAGCCAAAATTAGGGTTGCAGGTTTAGGTTTGGTTTTTTTTCCAGAAAATCTAATCCCAGACTGAGGGTGAAAATATTTGAAATATTACAGAAGGAAGAAATGAATGCATTAAGCTGTAGGAAATTTGGACATAAATATCTTGGCTTGTATGCAGCACTCATCTGCATTGGATCCAGATTTCTGTGGCCTCAACTGGAACTGGAACACTAGAGAGATATGAAGCTTCAACATGACCAGATGCTTTGGGATAAATGCTGGCATCATGTGCGAGGCTGCAGCCTTCTTTAGTCCAGAATAAACCAAAAGCTCAGGATAAAACTGATTCAGAGCATAAAGAACTATGAAATATTTGCTTGGCCTGTGGAGACTGGGATTATAAAAAGACTTTAATTGATTAAGACCTCTTTAATTGCTGGATAAGCAAAGCACAAAAATATTATCTCTTCCCACAGGAGTGCACAGCTGTTGCCTACATACCTTTAATTCTTTACTTGTTGTGAAGTAGATGCTTTAAAAAAACTACCCTGCACAGGTCTTGCAGACGTCTCTTAAATTTTCTGATTAAATCACTAATCTATTGCAACTCATCTCATAAACTATTTTATCTTGTTAGATTTCCTACATCCTCCAGCTTTCCCTTCTGGGCACATATATATCAAGAAAAATAGTACTGAATATCTGCAATTTGGGCTAGAATTAGCTTGTGTGATATGCTGCAGAAATATGCTTTAGATAAGGGAAAATATTTAAGAATTAGTTCTAGGTTTCTGTATATGTGGTATTTTCTCTCCATCCTGCCCTAAGCATTGAGGTATGAAAACTCAAAGAATGGTAATTTTTAAGAAAGTCAACATTGAAAATACAGTTTTTATTTCAATCACTGTCCTGCCCCAGATATGATCAGTTTTAAAATTTTTGTTTCCTGGAATGTGGCTAGTTTTATAGTTAAAATAATCAGGAAAATGCATATAAATAATAAGAAGGAATAAATAAGAGTAGGAAAAAGCTGCTGCTGCTGCACTGCTGTCAGGACATAGCCATAGAAATTTCGCAGGTGGTTATTATTGCATTTTACATTCTGTTGGAATGAGATAGTTTTGAAATTATAATGATGCTCAGGTAGTAAAACTGTGTAGAGCTCCAGCATTTATAAAGCAGGTAGTAATCTTCCCTTTACTCTGATGGTGTTTGCAAAGTTGATCAACTCTCCCAGAACAAATCACTGGAAAAAAACCTGTACTTCACATTGGTTCATTTTCAGTGCGGCCAGCACTCTGGATGGTGCAATTGGAGGAGCAAAGGATAAAGAAGGGATAGGGACTGCGTAGGACAGAGGAAATTTCAGAAGAAATGTATATAAAACAAGAATTTATTGCTGGTGTCATTGATATATTAAAAGTCTAATCCAAGAAGCAAATAATAGTTCAGACCTAATAATTACATAAGAAAGAAAAATGCTTAAATGCAGAAAAGCCTTCAATAATAATACAATGATAGCTATACAATTGCAATTATTACTCTCACCCTGTTTAGTTTCTAGACCCCTTCTGCCTCACTTTTCCCCTGCTCCTCTGAGTCCTAAGGTTGATGGTTTTGTTTTGGTGGGTGGTGATGAAGGGGGAGCTTTGGCCCACAGCCAACATTTGGAAATGCAGGTTGTTCATGGTGATGCTTTCCCTCATTTCAAGACACACATGGGGCCACATTCATGTATTTGCTAACATGTTTTTACACCTTATTCTTTTTTGATTGCTCTGCAGCTCCACATTACATCTGAATATGCAATATATGATGCATTTTACATATGTAAGAAGTACCTGCTCTTTGTTCTCTCTATTACCCCAAAAGCCAGGTTTGGCTGGCTCCAGCATGTCTGCCTTGTGCAGGTTGTAGAGGTCAAGGAAAGCTTATCTAGGGCAAGCCCTTCCTCTGAGGCTTAAAGAGCTCAGTACAAGGCTTTTCCTTTCTTAGTGACAATGGCAATACTGTATTACAGGTTTGCATGGCAATAACCATGCAATAACCATTTTCTGCAGTTCATTTCCCTTGTGCAACATTCAGTTGTTGAATTAGGGATGTTTGAATGCACATCCTGCCCTCCTGTGAGTCTGTTGTAAATTTTCTTTATAAGAAGCCTTTCTATCAGACATAATTCCAGGGAAGAAAAAAACCTTTCAGAGAAAGTTGACTTAAACCAGTCTTTATCTTTGTTCTTAGATATCCCAAATTAACTGTGTGCTCCATCTCTGAAGGACCAACTGGAATAAAAGGAAGAAAGGGAATTCACTATGTTTGTCACATATGACAAAATCCATAGAAAGGACAATCTTCTTAAATGTCTGTAGGAAACCAAGCACATGAAGGTGCTCATGTGGCTGGAACCTTATCCAAACTAGTTGGCAGGGGAATACTAATAAATTAGATTAGACAGGTAAACCTACTGTTCCTGTCATTTTAAATTCAATCAGCTTTCCTTCTGTCTATTGAAGATATTCCAACGTGTCCAGTGGTGAGTCACTTCATCTCAACCACCCACCCAAAGAAAAGACAAAATGCAGATGAGAGGGAGCACAGCCCACAAAGGGCCTGTGAGTATTGAGCAGGGTTTATGTGATAAGCCCTCATAAATATAAGTTTATCATAGAATGATTCTCATAGAATAGTTTAGTTTGGGGAAAAAAATTGTAAAGTTCAACTGTAAAATTATGCTGAGTTTTATTATTTTATTATGCCTGCAGTCCTCTGTCAGGCAAGCCTATGCTGATTCCAGCACTGCAATCTTGCTCCTGCACGACCAGCTGTTCCTGGTGGTGTGGGCTCTGGGTCTGGCCATGCACACACACAAACACACACACACACACACACACAGAGGGCACAGGGGGCACCACCCCACGCATGCAGAGCTGTCCCACCACCTCCCCACCCGGATGTTCAGAGCCAGCCAGCCATCCCTTTGGTGTCCTGCAACAGCTCAGCACTGCCAGTTTTACCTAATTTGTGTCCTAACTTTACTTTAGTGTTTTCTTAAAGATAGCTTAGAAAAAACCCAAAAAACACAGGGCTGTCTATAGGAAGAAAGGGACCCAAATCAGGAAAGTGTCTTGTGGTAGTGACACTTCCTCTCCAAAATGTGTTTTTCTTGAACACTGGTGGAAGGAAAGTGCTGTGAGACTGTAACCTGGCCCTGAGGAGGTTTATAATCCCCCTCTCTGCCAGCTTCTGTGAGCTTTTCTTCTTGGGACTGTTTCTGGCTGAAAGGCAATTGCAGTATTTACCCCACCAGTAGCGTTAGGAGCTAAAGTTCTTTAAGCTTCCAACCATGGAGATGGAAGTGCCTTCATAAACAGAAGTTACTGGAGGAGACAAGATGTAGTTAGCAGCTAAGGAGCTGCATAAAGGAGTATGCAACAGCTATGTCCTGAGAGCAAGCATGTCCCAATGCTTGAGCAGTTCAGGAGGCCTGGAATAGAGGGATCCCAGCCTGCACAGTTATTATGATCAGATTATTCAAAAGCCTAGGAAGAAATGTGAATAAAGAGGGCAGACAAAAACACCTAGGGGCTAATACACAAGAACAGGTATTCTGTTGGTATGCAAGTCATGAAAAATACTAAACAATCATCTTAGTTTGTCTACATTGAAGAAAAATATCAAGGCTGATATTGCGCAGTCTTTACGAGCTTGGCACTCTGTGGATGGTCCCAGTAGAACTTAGGGTGCAAATTTCAGATGGAAATATGTTTCTGGAATGAGGTGAAGAAGGATTATGAGGGATAAAAGGCCAAAAATCATAGAATTGATTACTTCTGGTGCTCTGAGAATAATAAATAAATTCTCAGATCAAAAGCGTAGAGTAATTCCAATGCACAGAACTAATTTGTTCATCAAGCAGGATGAAATCTAACAATCACTAAGAGATTCAGGTGATGACTGGGAGCAAACCCTGCTGCTTTCTTTGAGCTGCACCAGTGAATACTGGCAAACATTGGTGATGGGATGCACTGTTAGAATCAGGGAAGCTTGCATACAGTAGGTTTGTGAGAGCAGATTTTTTTTTTGCTGTGTGCTAAATATGAAAGCTCCTATGTTATTACACAATACTCAGCGACTATGCTGGAGGTTTGATAGCAGTATCCCGGTACTTGCACCACTAAATTCTTTCAAGTCATGGTAATGACCAGTGTGCTAACAATCAGATGGAATGGCCTGTGCCACTTCAGGTGTCTATTTCCCTGCAACAAACCAATTACTTGCAGCAGAGAACCACCATGTGACCCAGAGAAATCATGAGGAGGCATTAAGAATAATTGGGGTTTTTACTTGTTACTTCAATTAGCCTGCTTAATTCTGAATGCTGGGTGGACAGTGTGCTGGGATAGCATCAAACATAACATTTGCAAAGATGTGCTTTGGACTAGGCTGAGGGAATGAAATGCAAGATTGAATGAATGGAATTGCCTCCAGTCGGGATAATTATTATAACAGTGTTTATGGCATTCATGAACCAAGACTATATTTGAGTGACACTTTGCTCTGGCAGGGTATCTCTAGGGGACACAGAATAACAGCCATTGCAGTGGGGTGTGTTTCTCTATACTGTTTGCTGATACAAGCCCTAAAAGTGACTCTATCACATCCACTAGAACAACTTGTACAGGTGTAACAGGTGAAGGATTAATCCATGAAAGGAAAAGACTCTGCAATCTTGTCTCTTCAAGCTTGTGAGAAGCTAGCACCCAAAGTCCATGCCCTCTTTTGAGGCTCAAAAGAATACTTCACAGTTAAGGGCTCTGACTTTTATCTAGGTGGTCAAAATCTGGCTCCTGAATATATGTGGATGTAAATTGTTCCTTGATGGTAAGTTACTAGGGAATTATTTTATAAACAACCAGTGGTCTAACTCTTTCCTGTCCCTCAGCAGGGGCCCTTGCATTTGGCAGTGATGAATTTTTACCATATAATTTGAAAATCAAGCATGAAAAGGATTAGAAAAAGCAGTCAGACATATTTTCCTTATTAACAGGATTTAGAAGTTAGGTCTTAAAGCAATCAAGACTTTAATATTTAATTTATATTATTATAATCTTTACAATGACCTTTTAGATGGGAAAAAAAAAAGAAATCACTGTATATGGTGGGTATTAGCATTTTCCTAAAGAGTTAATTTCCGTCCTTGAAGTTTTCTTCCACCTGCCATCCATCATTTTTCCTAATAGATACAAGAAGAAATGCAAAATCACTCCTTAAAATGGCTTTTTCTTCAGGAAATTATTTGTTTTCTCTTTGTATGCGTATGTAGTGAACAGATCCACTCCTGCTCATGATAGAGGGCTCAGAGTTTTTGCCTCTGAAGTGATGTATTTTAGTGCCAAGAGAGTAAGCAGATTTTTAAAAAGGCCGGGAATTTGGGGTGCTAAATTCCTATGAAAATCTGACTTTAGTGTTTCTATAAAAGTGTTTATGGCCTCAGGTGAGGCTCAGCTAATTTTTTGAGTTCTTGCCAACTGCTAGAATGGAGCCATTGAAAACTCATTTTCTAAATTACCCCTTTTAAAGGCTGCCCAAACCAACAGGAATTTCACCTCTGTTATTGATTTATTTAAAATGAACTTAATGAGTCTAACTCTGGTGTTCAAAGGTAGTCATTAATTAGCTAATGTTTTAACATAAAATGATCAATGGATTGAAGAGGATAGAAGCACAGTTAACTATTGATCGCTGGGATTAGGATCTGGTAAACCATGGGAGACTTCCAGCCTGCCTCCTATTCAAAAGCCTGCCCTTGGCTTAGAGGAAACTTGAACGGATTATCTATCTCCAGAACACAGTCTGCCGAGAGAAAACAGCCTCCTGGGAACCAGCAGTACGTCAGCTCTGTGATTTATTTTTTTTCACCTGGGCTAACTTTCCTCATTGCTATAGCACATAATTCTTCGGACTTTCTCGGCAGGAGGAAGTCTCGGGCTGAGTGAATGAATGGCTGTGATTTGGGAGCTCCAGGCCGCACTGTCCGGCCGTGCTGTGTCCCGGTTTGTCCGTGTGTGATTCCGGGGCGGTTCCACGGTCGCTGTCTCTGCTCCAGGCTGTGTTACCCCTCTGCCCTGCCCGGCTGTGTCCCGGTTTGTCCCGTGTGTGACGCCGGGGCGGTTCCACTGTCGCTGTCCCCGCTCCGGGCTCGGCCCAGCTCCTGGCGCTGCCGGGGCTGCCGACCCGCCGCTCGAACCTCTCCCCTCGGACCTGCGGGTCCCACAGCCGCTTCCCGGGGCTCTGCACAGGCCTCCGGGCAGCCCCCGTGTGTGCTGAGGCCAGCCCGCGGCCGGAGCCCGAGCCATGGTGCTGGCCGACCTGCACGGCGCGGCCGCCAGCGCGGAGCTGGCCCGGCTGCGGCAGCGCTGGTGGCTGAGCAAACACCGCGTCAATGCCTACAACCGCGACAGGCAGTAAGGACAAACGGCATTGTCTAGCATCCCTAGACAAGGACATCCTGGAACTAACAAGCGTTAAGGATGAAGTAAATCAAGATACTGTTGTGTCAGTAGAACAGACAGCAGAAGCATCCCTTAGTGAAGGACATCTGTAAAGGCTGTAGTAAATCAAGATGTTGATGTATTTCTACATATACACACTGCCAGTTTGGCAAAAGACTCAAGGTCCATGTATACTGTAGTTGTATTATCTTCATTATAATACTAAAAACCACACCTACAAATTAAAAAGACGTCTGCCTAGGTGAAGACCCCTCCCCTAAGCATGCACAGAAATTTTCTTTGGTTACATAACTTGTATGGAAACTATTAGCCAATTGTAGAGGGGCTGTACTTGGAAAGTTATTAATTCTGAACTTCTATGTATAAATAATAGCATGGAAAGTTTGGTGGGCTGTGCTTTATTTAGGAGATACCATTGAGCACCCAGGCATGTGTAACTCTGAAACACATAATCAGTGTCTCTCTCAAGTGTGTAATTATTGGCTTGTGTGCACATCACGTTACAAACCCAATTTTACAGAGAACACACTCACCTGGCTGGAAGAGCCAGCAAAGCCCAGCATTGTGCCTGGCAGCAGGGCCAGCCTCAGAGCACCAACCTTATAGGAGCCCTGCCTGAACTGGAATAGGAGACAGTGAAAGCCCCACTCTTCTCTGACCTGCCCTGCCCTGGAGCCTGGGCCCTGTACTTCATCTTCTTCTTGTTCCATCCCTGGTTATCCAAGTGTTCAGGCTGGATGGGGCTCTGAGCAACCTGGTCTAGTGGAAGGTGGCCCTGCCCATGGCAGGGGTTAGAACTAGATAGTCTTTAAGGTCCCTTCCAACCCAAACCATATTTAGATCTGATGATTCTGTGGACCTCATCAGGCCCTCATTCAAGCAGAGACAGCTCCTTTCCAGGTGCCAGACTGAGTGGCTTGGTTTAGCAGGGCATGGATTCATAGAAAGCCAGCTCAGCCTTCCCAGTGCTGTCAGAAGTCCCATCCCATCTGTCTCTGGGACATAATCGGTGCAGGACTGATGGGGGGAGCAGGGAGGAATTCAGGAGCTCACACTGATTCTGTACTCTCTGTAGACTTACACAGCCTCCATTGCTAAGCAGTGTTTACCCTAAGTCAAGGACATTTTCAGTGTCTCATGCTTTGCCAGTGAGAAAGTACACAAAAAGCTGGAGGGAGCTTAGCCAGGTCAACATTCTGGAATAGGATTTGGCATCAGTCAGTGGGTTGTGAGCAGCTGTATTGTACATCACAGGTTTTTCTTGGGATTTTTTATTTGCTATTATTATTATGGTATTTATTTTATTTCCTTTGTTCTATTTATCAATCTGTTATATTTTAATAGCTTTTTAAAGTTTTAATTTTGATTCTCCTCCCTGTTCCACTGAGGTGGGGAGGGAGAGGTGTGAGCGAGTGGCTGCATAGTGCTTAATTGCCATCTGGACTTAAACCAGGACAACCACATATGTTTAATTTCTAGGACTCCTCTGCATCTTGCTTGCATAAATGGCCATGCAGATGTTGTTCAGTTTCTGGTAGAAAAGAAGTGCAAGCTAAACCCTTGTGACAAATTTAATAAATCACCACTAATGAAGGTATGCAGAAGGGGCATATGTTCTCTAATCTTTGACGACGCTCATACTTTCCAGTGCTGGGAAGGTGCGGAAGTTCTGACGGTGAGAAACATAGATGTTAGAGGTTATTCCTCCTTTGTGTCTTGTTTCCAGGCAGTAGAGCACCAGCACAGGGACTGTGCAGCTATTCTGCTGGAACATGGTGCTGATCCCAACCACAGAGGTGTGAGCGGAAGCACCGCCCTTCACTTTGCCATCATGGTTTCTAGCAAATCTCTAGTGGAGCTGTTACTTGAGCATGGTGCAGATATTAATGCTAAGAATAAAGTAAGCTTGGACTTTGGGTAAAGCTGCTCTTCCCCAGTCAACTTACTTGACTTCTGTTATTCTAAGAGATGATTTCTCCTTTCAGTTGGGATACACTCCGCTTACTCTTGCAATCACTGAAAACTGTGAAGAAATGGTCGAGTTCCTTCTTCAAAAAGGAGCTGATGTGAATGCTCAGGATAATGTTCTTAGGTAAAAGGTTTGCCAAAAGTGCACGTGGGAGTCCTTAGCACTGTTTGAGTTGGATGGGAGGCATAAGAATGAGCTTTGAAAAAGGACCAGGAGTTGCCCAGAAGGATCTCCTGTGTGACTTGTGAAAGCAGACCTGGGCTCAGTTGCTCGCTTTCTTCAGGGGGTGATTTCCATGCTGAGGACTGCAAGAAAGCATTGTTTGCAGTGCCACATGCCCACATGAGCATGCACATGCAAGCACACAGGCCCTGAGTCTGCTCTGGGCAGGTGGTTGTCCAGGAGACCTTCTGAGGTCCCATCAACCTGAATTCTCCAACACTTATAGGCATGTGGCTGTGCCTTCACTATGCCTGTAGGAGAGGGGAAATGAATTGTTTAAGGAGCAAAGAGGAATTAAAGTATTGGCTAAGCAATGTTTGCAAAAGCTGATTTTAGCAAAAGCTAAAATCTTATCTCTTGGATTCCCTAGGACCCCTCTTATAGTTGCTACTGCTTCTGGGAATAAGAGAGCAATACAACTTCTTCTACACCATGGTGCTGTTTTTCCTGAGTCAGACAAGGGATTCTACCCACGTCAAGCTTTCACCAAAATGGTTCAAAATGATGTGTAAGTGTTTAACATCAATGTTAGAACAACTGCATTCTCCTCATGTCTGTGCTGATGCACATACCTTTTTGGTAACAGCAGTTAAATGAGGTACTGAGAGCTTTGTAGATGCTCAGCTCAGTGATGTCTTCTGATGTATCTCTTTCTATGTCAAGAGTAGATTTAGAAGTTGAGGAAAACTTTGTCCCTTCCCCCCAGTTGTCTCTGAGAATTCACCTGTGTGCTTCCAAGTTCCACTGCATTGGCAGGAACTACTTGCCTTTTGTTTCATAGAGGGACAAAATTATATCCCCTGTGTGCTTAATTAGGCTAAGGAAAAAAGCCTTCTTTCCCAGTGATGGTAGCCAAGGGATGGGTGAATGTATTGCATTAATCCTGTGAGCACGTCTTGTCTAGCTATAAACAATAGCCCATGAACTCTTGCGTCTGGATCTTGACTTAATTTCTTCTTCCCTTGCCCCTTCTGGCAACCTGTATCAGTGGGAAGCAGGAGAGAAGGGAACTTGTGTAAACTGTGATGCAAAACCCCTTTAGGAATAAAGCATGTTTGAAGATTGTTCTTACAAATGTGGTGCTCATTCCTTCCCTCCACGCCTCTGGCACAGTATACATGTTGTGATAATGCACCATTCTGCACAACAACCTTGACCTAGAGAACATGTTTAATTTCTTTTCTTGTTTGATTTTTTTGTTTGTTTGTTTGTTTTTTGTTTTGTTTTTCTGCTTATTAAACAAACCCAAGCCCCAGCTAACCCAGAGTTGGGATGCAAGCACAATATTTATTGGCTTCTTGATAACCCACTTGGGAGCTCTCTAAACTCCCAGGTCCTCAGGCTAACCATGGAAATTTCTGAAGGGAATTTCTGAAGTTCTTCAAAGTGAGTACCAGGACTGAGAAGACACTAAACCATGTTGATGTGGAGAGTAGCTGCACCAATAGCATGACATCTAGCTGAGGTAAAGGCTTCGGTGATGTCAGTCTGCCAGGAGGCTTGTTAAATTCACTGGCCCTTGAAATGGAGAGGGGATTTATCAGATGAGACTGTAGCCAGACTGTAGCAGGTGAGAGTTACTCCACAGATAAGACTAGGCACCTGTACTGTCAGCATGCCTGTAAGGAGGATTTCAGTCTCCATTACTCTAGGACTGCAGTACATTCTGTGTGTATGTGACCCTTTAGCAATTGTCTATGAATATGGGTAGAATGGAACATGCATGGCTTTTGCTTTTCCTGCAGAGAGTGCATGGAAGTCTGGGGGGATTTTACCTAATGCATCTTCTTCCTTTCTATATTTAGTATTGCTAATGAACGAATTGGCAGCTCCTGCTATGAGACAACTCCTCTCATTCCCTTGGAAACACCTGCTTTGGCAGAGTCATGTAAGATACTTTTCTATCAAAGAGGTGATGAGGAAAGTCACTGTGGCCTGTGGCAGAATGATACCCAATCAGTGGGATGCTGGCCTGGAGGGATGGGTCAAAGAACTGGAAAATAAACACTCAACAGCAATGTGCTTCTTATCTTATTTCTTAGGTGATGTGCCAAAAGAAGAAGCAGCAGAAAAGGAAGACAGCAGTCCAGCTGCAAACCATAAAGTGTCTGTGCGCACTATTAGAGTGCAGACCTACAGAGGTAATTTCAGAGGGGCTAGATGATTAATTTTGCAAGCCTCCCTGGAGTGAAGCAGATGAGGAGCAGCAGAGTGAAATAAGCATTCACAGAAATGACACTCTTCTTATCTTTTGTTTGGAGACTACAAGGCAGAAGGACCAGAGAAAAAGGAAGACAAATGCCCCCTCTGGAATCCTAAGGTACCTTCTCTGAGGGAGGAAGTGGAGTTCCTCTGACTCCCTGGATTCTGAGTTTGTTTTCTTTGCTGTTTCTGTCACACACTCATAACTTGGACCTTGACATGCCACTTCTTCAGACAAGTTCTTCTGTTAGGAAGGGGACAAAGTGAGGCCAACTATTGTCCTGTGTCTCCCTGTGGCTGATCCCCAAGATGGATTTCTAGGACAAAGAAGTAACACTTCCTTCTGGTTACAGTCCTCTGGAGTCCTAGAAGGCTGGCATTTTGAGAATTGCTTTTTTTCACCTCACAGATCTCTTCTGTGGATCCAGCCAATGTTAAATGGTTGCATATGACCCACGGTTTAGATCTTTATTTCTTCTGCCTAGGTTCTCTCTAGCTTGGGCAGGTGGACTTTGAAAGATTTGCTTAAGAAAAATGCCAAACACACTGGCTATGTTTGCCCTTTTTGTTCCTTTGTCCCCAATCCCTCTCTTTAGACCTGTTGGCAGAAGAAGTTTCGAGCAGGTTAGCAGGTGTGGAAGCAGCCTGTGTCAGTTCTCACATGTGTCTTTTAAATTACACAGCCTAATAGTGAAGTTCTAGATAAAGCAGCAGCCACTGTGCTGCTTCCTGCTGATGTCTGCAGAATGTTTCCAGAGCCTTCTGTTGCCAAGGGGAGCAACAAAGGTAATTTCAAAGGGACTAAATGTTTTGTAAGCCTCTCTGGAGTGAAGCAGGTGGAGAAAAGCAGAGTGAAATAAGCACTCGCAGAAATGACTCACTTCTTATCTTTGGTTAGGGGCCTGGCAAGCAGCAGGAGCAGCAAAAGAAGAAGACAATGGCTCCCTCTGCAATCCTAAGGTACCTTCTCTGAGGGAGGCAGTGGGGTCCCTCTGGCTCGCTGGCTTTTCTGCTCATTTTTCTTTGATTCTTTTTCTACCACACACTTGTAACTTGAACCTTGGCAACCAGCTTCTTCAGATAATCTGTTCAGTGAAGGGTGGGACAAAATGAGGTCCAGCTGATGTCCTGGGCCTCCTTGAGGCTGACATCCAGGAAGGATTTCTAGTATAGTATAGAGTAGTAAAGTTCCCTGTTGGTTACACTACTCTGAAATCTGCGTGACATTGTGAGGATTGCTGTTTTTCACACAGCTCTCTTCTCTGAATGTAGTCAATGTCAGGTAATTCCTGTTGACCTACCATCTTGTGATTTATTTCTTCTGCCTATGTTCTCTCTAGCTTGGGTAGGTAGGTTTTGTCCCATTTTGAAAGCTCTGCTCACCAGCTAATGTTATGTGTCTCCCTAGGGGTGACCTCCAAGCTGGATTTCTAGGACAAAGAAGTGAAGCTTTCATCTGGTTACAGTTCTCTGACGTCCTAGAAATCTGGTATTGTGAGAACTGCTTTCCTCCTCCTCCCAAATCTCTTTTGTGAATGGTCAATGTCAAATGGTTGTGTATGACCTGCAGTTTAGATATTTATTTTCTGCCTAGGTTCTCTCAAGCTTGTGCAGGTGGACTTATCCCGTTTTGAAAAATCTGCTCAAGAGAGATGCCAAACACAGTGGCTGTGTTTGCCCTTTTTGTTCTTTTCATTACTTGATCCCTCTCTTGTTAGGCCTGTTGGCTAAAGCAGAAGCTTTGTGCATGGAAGCGTGTACACAAGGAGCCTGTGCCAGTTCTCACATGTGTCTTTTAAATTACACAGCATCTCAGTGATCTTATAGACAAAGTGATTAACTCTGTGCAGCGTCCTGGTGGAAAACGCAGCAGAGGAGTGAGCATGTGCTCTGCTGCTGAGGACCGTGGCAAAGGTAATTTCAGAGACACTAAATGATTTTTAAAGTTTCTCTGTAGTGAAAAAGATTTGGGAAAGGAGAGTGAAACAAGCACTCAGGTCTATGATGAGTTCTTATGTTTTCTTAGGGGTCTTGCAACCAGCAGGAGGAGCAGCAGAAAAGGAAGACACTGATTCTCCCTTGGATTCTGAGGTACCTTTTCAGAGGGAGATGGCGAGGTCCCTCTGACTCACTGGCTTCTGGTCTCATTTTCCTTGGCTGCTGCCTCTGCCACACACTTGTAACCTGGACCTTAACCAGCCACTGCTTCAGATAATCTGTTCAATTTGGACTGGGACAAAGTGAGGCCCCAGCAAATGTCCTGAGCCTCCTTGTGGCTGACCTCCTAGCTAGATTTCTAGAATAGCACAGAGCAGTAAAACTCCTCTGAAACCAGTGAAAGGCTGGCATTGTGAGGATTGCTGTTTTTCTGTCACTCAGATTACTCCTTGTCCTGTCCTGCTGTAAAAAGGGAGTTGGGGAGGATTCTTTTTGATAGATTTCTCAGATGAAAATAAAACACAAGTGCAGCAATATTATATCTGAGAACTGTTTATTGATAAAGAAAGATAAGCGCTCCAACCGAAATGGGATAGAAAAGAGAACAAAGAGGGAGAAGGAGAGATGGAGAGAGAAACAGAAGGCAGGGACAGCTCATTGTCCTGCACCCTGGGTGGGCTGTCAGCATCAGCTGGCAGATGGAAGAGTGTGCGTGCCACAAGCTGCCATGAGTCTGCGTGGGTCCTGTGGCGGCCAGGCGGGATTCTCAAACCACAGCTGGCTGTGTGCTGTGTCCCTTCCACTGGCATGCAGGCTGCCATGGCCACGGGAACACTGCAGGTTTCCAGGCTGGTCTGTCAAAACAGCCCACTCATGGAAGTTTTCTCTCCCCCGATCGGCTGCCAGGGGAAGGCTCACCAGGGACAGGGCTCCCAGCAGGTGTACAGCCTCTGAAGTTGTTTTTCACCTCATGTATAACATATGCTCAGGTATTAATAAAAATCAGATCTCACTTCTCTAGGTGTGGTCAATGTCAAGCAGTTTCCATATGGAGCTATACTTTAGATAATAATTTCTTCTGCCTAGGTTCTCTCTAGCTCAGGGAGGTGTCCTTGATCATATTGTGAAAACCCTGCTCAACAGGACACCAAACATGCTGGCTGTGTTGGCTCCTTTTGTTCTTTTGTCCCCAATCCCACTCCATAGGCCTGTTGGCAGAAGTTTCGAGTAGGGAGGGAAGCGGGCATGGAAGCGGCCTGTGGCAGTTTCCATGTGTGTGCCTTTTAAATAATACAGACTGATCCTAAAGGTCAAGGGAAAGTGCGGGCCAGTACGTGGCTTCCTGCTGCAAACAGCAGCAGGTTGGATGCGTGCTCTGCTGCCGTGGAACGTGGCAAAGGTAATTTCAGAGGGACTTACATGGTTACCTTTGTAAGCCTCTCTGGAGTGAAGCCAGGTGGAGAAAATCTGAGTGAAATAAGCACTCACAGAAATAACACGCTTCTTGTACTTCTTAGGTGTCTTGTCAGCAGCATCAGTAGAAGCAGAAAAGGAAGATGGTGATACCTCTTGGGACTCTGAGGTACCTTCTCTGAGGGAGGCAGTGGGGTCCTTCTAGCTCACCCACTTCTGAACTCATTCTATTTTGATGCTGCTTCTGCCACATCCTCCTTACTTGGACCTTGACATGCTTCTGCTTCAGATAATCTGTTCAGTGAGGATTGGGACAAAGTGAGATCCAGCTAATATCTGGGGCCTCCTTGTGGCTTATCCCCAAGCTGGATTTCTAGGACAAAGAAGCAACTCTTCCTTCTGGTTACAGAAGGCTGGCATTGTGACAATTGCTTTTTTCCTCCCCACAAATCTCTTTTGTGAATCATCAATGTCAAATGGTTGTATATGATCCCCAATCTAGGGATTAATTTCTTCTGCCTAGGTTCTCTCAAGCTTGTGCAGGTGGACTTTGTCTTGTTTAAAAAATGCTGATCAACAACAATGCTGAATGCACTGGCTTTGTTTGCCCTTTTTGCTCTTTTCAAATTATCTTACCCCTCTCCTTAGGCATGTTGGCTGAAGCAGAAGCTTTGAGCATGGAAGAGGGTGCAGAAGCCACCTGTGCCAGTTCTCACATGTGTCTTTTAAATTGTGCAGCCTTTTTCTGAAATTGTAGAAGAAGTGTTTGCGGGCAAGAGGCATCCTGCTGCAGACCGCAAAGGAATGGGCGTGTGCTCTGCTGCAGCGGAGCTCAGCGAAGGTAATTTCAGAAGGAATACATGGTTACCTTTGTAAGCCTTAGTGAAGTGAATCATTTGGAAAAGGAGGGTGACACAAGTACTCAGAGCTATGACAAGACTCTTACCTGTTCTTAGGGGTCTTGCAACCAACAGGAGGATCAGGAGAAGATCCCAATGATTCTTCTTGTGATTCTGAGGTACCTTTTCTGAAGGAGATGGTGAGGTCCCTCTGACTCACTGGCTTCTTGGTTCATTTGCCTTTGATCCTGCTTCTGTCACACACTTTTAACCTTAGACCCTGATGCCATTCTGCTGCTGCAGACATGCTGTTCAGATGGGACTAGGACAAATTGAGGTCAAGCTAATGTCCTGGGCCTCCTTGCAGCTGATGTCCAAGTTAGATTTGCAGTAAGAATAATGTAGTACAGCTCTGTGTTTGTTACAGTCCTGTGAAAACTGTGCAAGGCTGGCGTTGTGAGGATTCATTTTTCCAACAAACATCTCTCTTCTGTACATACAGTTGATGTCAACTGGGTTCCCATATGACCTACAGTCTACAGATTTATTTATTTTGCCTACATTCTCTGTGGCATGGGCAGGTGTACTTGGTCCCGTTTTGAAAACCCTGCTGCACAGAGATGCTGAATGTGCTCACTGTGTTTGCCCTTTTTGTTCTTTTCACCACCTAATCCCTCTTGTTAATTCTCTTGGCTGAAGCACAGCCTTTGAGTGTGGAAGTGGGTGGAGAAGCAGCCTGTGCCAGTTCTCATATATGTTTTTTAAACTACGCAGACTGATTCTGAAGGTGAAGGGAAAATGTCTGCTGCTGTCCAGCTTCCCTCTGCAAACAGCAACAGGTTGGATGCACGCTCTGCTGTAGTGGAGTATGGCAAAGGTAATTTCATAGGGACTACATGGTCATCTTTGTAAACCTCTCTGGAGTGAATCAGATGCAGAAAAGTAGAGTAAAATAAACACTCATAGCCGTTATGTGCTTATCTTTTCTTAGGGGTCTTGAAACGAGCATGGAGAGAAGTGATAAAGGAAGACAGAGTCTTGCAGCCAGCAGAGGGAGAGGCAGAACATGAAGACGATGATTTTCCCTGGGATTCTGAGGTACCTTCTTTGAGGCAGGCAGTGGAGGTCCCTCTGACTCATCTGCTTCATTTTGCTTTGCTGCTGCTTCTGCCATACGTTCATAACTTGGACCTTGACATGATGCTGCTTCAGATAAGATAAGTTCAGCTGGGACAGGGACAAAGTGAGGTCCAGCTAATGTCCTGGACCTCATTACAGGTGACATCCATGTGGGATTTCTAGGGCAAAGAAGTAAAACTTCTCCTGGTTATAGTCCTTTGAAGTCCTAGAAGGCTGGCATTGTGAGAATTGCTTTTTCCCACCTCACAGATCTCTTCTGTGGATCCAGTCAATGTCAAATGGTTGGGGGTGACCCACAATTTCTTCTGCCTATGTTCTCTCAAGCTTGAGCAGGTGGACTGTCATGTTTTGAAAGATCTCCTCAAGAGAGATGCCAAACGTGCTGACTGTGTTTGCCCTTTTTGTTCTTTCCACCACCTGATCCCTCTCTTGTTAGGCCTCTTGGCTGAAGCAGAAGCTTTGAGGGTGGAAGGAGGTATGGAAGCATATGGAGAACTGTGCCAGTTCTCACATTTTTAAATTCTGCAGACTGATTCTGAAGGTGAAGGGAAAATGTTGGCTGATGTCCAGCTTCCTGCTGCAGACCAAAACAGAGTGGGTGTGAGCTCTGCTGCAGTGGAGCACATCAAAGGTAACTTCAGAGAGACTGCATGGTTACCTTTGTAGGCCTCTCTGGAGTGACTCAGTTTTGGGAAAGCAAAGTGAAAAAAGCACTCACAACAGCAACACTCTTATTTTTTATCTCTATTATCAGCTGCAAGAGCAGAACAGGAGGAACATTTTATCTCCTCTTCTGAGAAAAAGGTACTTAGCTCTCTTCCTGAGCTCTTACACTACCCTTGGCAGAAGTCACGTTTCTTCATGCTCTCTGCTTGAAGGCAGTGTGATGCTGCAGTCCTGCTGAGGATTTGTTTCCCAACTCTTGTTTCTCTTTTTTCTTGCTTGCTTAGCTTCCTACATTACAGGGAGAAGATCTTCAGCTAAAGGTTAATTCTTCAACTCAAACAGATTCTGAGCAGGACAAGCAGGTGACTCTTAGAGACATGCAAATATCCCTAAATAGAACCTATCAGTGTACATGTGTTCTTGCTAGTGAGTTAATTTTGAAATAGTGCTGAGAGGAGGTAGTTAATCTGGACCTGTATTTTGGACCTAATTTCATATGTATTTGAAGCAGAAGGGCTGCAAAAAGAGACTGCTTGAAGTCCCATTAAGCTTCATTTTGAACATGCCCACGGATGAGCACAACTCCTCTGGACAACCTGGTCCAGTGTTCCATCACAATACTTGGAAAATTTTCCTCCTTATATCTAATCTAAATTTACCATACTTTCATTTTAAATCGTTGCCCCTTGACCTGTCACTACAATCCTCGGTAAAAATGTCTCTCCTTCTTTCTATGTTACAAGGCTGCAGTAAGATTTTCCCAGGGCCTGCTTTTCCCCAAACTGAAAAATCCCGTCTCTCATCCTTTTTCCATGGGAGAGGTGTTCCAGCCCTGTGAGTGTCTTTGTGGCCCTCCTCTGGCCTCTTTTCATCAGGTCCATGTCTGCCTTGTGCTGGAGGCCTCAGAGGGTGGCAGTACTTTAGGTGAGGTCTCACAAGAGCAGAGTAGAAAGGGATAATCACCTCCCTCAACCTGCTGGCCAACCTCTCCCTCAACCTGTAGACTGATCTAATGATGTAATTTCATCAGTGAAAGCATTGCTTTTGTTGTCACGTTTGCACGGATTTTGCTGTGCTTATGAAACCCTATTTCCTTAGCCATTGGCCAAGGAAGTCAGTGTAGGAGACGTGAAGAAGTAACACAGGTTTTGAAAGTTAACATCAGAGTCAAAGCACTCTACCTTTTTTTAATATATAAAAGCTTTCTACTGGGGATTATTCTTGTGGTTTGACAGCTCAAGGACCTGAAAGAACCTTTTCACAAGAATTATTATTATGCTGAGTCAGGGAAGAATGCCCTAAAGGAGAAGAAGGTAATAACAGTTTTGAGGAACATGCAAGGCCACCTGGTTGATTCTTTTGATTCTTCAGCAGCGGCTATCCCCCAGCTGCAAGAACACATTCAACGGTAAGACAGTGGAGCAAGGCTTCCCTTTGTGTGACTCTGTGAACACAACAGGGCTATCATCTTGCATCCCAGTGAGATACTAGTACACGATTTTCAAAGATGCTTTTGCTTTAGATGATGTTCTTTCATGCTCTTCCTTTGGGGATTGTTCTCTTGTGGACTTCTGTGATAAGGCCTGTACTTCTTTTTCAGGCTCCAAGTTCAAATGGCAAGGCTGGAAGCCACAATCCAGCAACAAGCCAGGACTATTGAAGTCTTTGAGACAATCCAGCAAGTCTCTTACCGCAGTAAGCTACTCAGAGCTTTCCCTGTTCATGACCCACAGAGCCTAGTTCCATATTCATGTGGGAAACTTTTAAAATTTTCAGGTTTTCCTAGAGAGAGTCTTGGAGAGACTAGACCATATAACTAGACAACCTGAAAGACCCAATCATATTCTAGAAGAATGGGTGTGGGAGTACATGTTGGAGGGAAGACATGTAGTAAGTGGTTTGGGAAGTTTGTCCATTCTCAGTACCTCAGCCAATGTGGAAGGGAGGAGGGCAACGTGCAGTTGGGAGTTTAGGATCAAAGGAGGCCTGATCCTCCAAAAACTTGAGAGACCCCACAGGGTTATGGTCCACTAGACTCTCCATTTATTCAAATAAAGTTGATTTTTGCAGGACTCCTCTGTGGACACCGGTCTTTGGCACCATGATTTTCCACACTATCAAAAACTGTTTTGGAGTGAAGTTTGCAAAGTGAGCCAGTCCCTGAGGCTGGGTCACCCTGCAGGTGTTTCCACCATTTTGGGTGTCTGCTCCCATGAGATTTGTGAAATTTAGCAATTCTGTATCTAGTGATCACTATCTAGTGATCACTTACTGTTATTTTTTGCCTGTTGCTGTTTCACTTTCAATAAATTGTTATCTATTCACTTACATCTACTTGTATTTGTTCCTTATTGGTGGAAAGGGACTGGATGGAACTAAAGGAGGGTAACTCATTTTAGAGTGTCTGTCTCTTTAAGCTGTCTTAAACCAAGACATATTTTTTAGAACTACCCTGGGAAGATGGTTATTGATTGTTCTTGGTAGATAGGTTTCCTGGGTGGCCAGAAGCCTTTGTCTGTCACACCAACAAAACTCAAGAAGTAACAGAAGTTTTGTTAAAGGAAATTATATCTAGATTTGGGCTACCACTGGGCCTGTCTTCAGACAGAATTTCATTCTGTGGCTGAAATAATTCAAAGTTTATGCAAAATGCTTGGGAGTCACATGGTATCTTCACACTCCTTAGAGACCTCAGTCCAGTGGAAAAGTAGGAAGGATGAACCAAAACTTGAAATGGCAAATAAGTAAGATTTGTCAAGAAACTTCACTAAGATGGCCTCAGGCTTTGTCTTTAGCCTTATTAAGAATTAAAATACAGCCTAGATCTAAAGAAAGATTAAGTCCTTATGAAATTATTTAAGGCAGGCTGTATCAAACTAACTATCTCAGGAGAAAGCCATGTGTTAGGAAATAGTAATTTAAAAGAGTATGTATTGTCTTTGGGAAAAGAGCTCAGTTTTGCATAGGTTTGTTGTTTAGCATCCTCAACAACCTTGGACATTCAGATACATCCTCATCAACCCAGGGATTAGGTATACATCTACATGTGGAATTATGAACCACTTAAGGAAAAGTAGAAAGGATCATTCCAGGTTCTCCTGGCTACCCACATGGCTGTGAAAACTGTTGTCTGAGACTCCTGGATTCACTATACCTGGACAAAGCCAGCCCCAAACCAGGAAACACTTCACTGGACTGTTCAGGAGACAGCAAATCCTTTAAAAATAAGATTGAAAAAAATTTAATAAATTGTACTTGGGATCAAGGGAATTTTTTTTATGGTTATAGAGTGTATGGTAATGATGGTCTGAAATGAAAAGTTTAATGAAGACCATATTTCTATATTTTGTAGAATAGTAGCTCAAAGAGATGTAGCTTCCTCTGGAGAAACTGGGAACCTTATACTAGATTTAGTTCAAAGGCTTGGCAAAATGTGCAATTTGAGTAATATCACCACCTGTATACCTACCATTGAGTCAGTGAGCCAGACAATTCCCCAAGGAATTACAAGAGGCTGCAGAGACTAATCAGCTAAACAAAATTCTGCAGGAAATTAGGAATTAGTCACGGGAGGGCTGGCTACACTACTTGAGGCCTTAATCTGTATTATAATTTTCACAGTCATCAGAATTTGTTTAGGATCAATTCAGTGTCAGACATCAATGGAAAGTAATATATGGAAGTAGAGAGAGAAAACCTCTCTCCTTCCCAAAAGGGGGAGTTGGCATAAATGCTCAAGAGCCAGAAATATCATCAATTGAAAATGCAATGCTGGAATAGGAGAGCACTAAAAATACTTCTTGGAGGGATTGGCTTACTTCATGCCTAACAGATCTTAGATGGCTTAGAAAATTTCTTATAACATGTTGGAATTGTTGCAGCTTGAATCAAGCTTTCATCTCAGCTTCAAGAAAAAAATAAAATAACTAACTAAAAGTACTTAATTATTCAGTGCTTCGTAAAAGAATGAGATGAAAGTGAAAGAAAGCACATTTGTGCCCAGTCAGTAAACTCCTACACATGGACTTTGAAAAAGTTTGTAGTGTTTAATAACACTGCAACTATCTGTATGTAGACTACTTAGACTGAAAGTCTTCTATTTAATTATTTTTTCTGTAGTTCCAGATTGGCATGTGTCATAGCTGCTCTTGGAGACTGTTATTACAGAAACTGTGTAAAAACATAATGAGGTCAAATAATCAGCTTTAAATGCTACCCTTACTTCTCCTCTCCTCTGCATGCTGCTTTAACTGCAGGGTGTCCTCCTTTTTGTTCATAGGAGGAATAGATAAAAGCATTGCTATCTTAACTGCTGCGTAATGTTTTGGTAAGAGCATTGCCTAGAGACTCTAAAAGAGACTCATTATGGTTCAGTTGCTGTCTAACTGATGCCTTCTCTGTGTGTGGAGCCACTTGATCACTCTCCATTTCCTGTCCTGTAGCAAATAGTTTGCCAAGAGTTAAGAAAATGGAGCATTTTTGGATTTGCTATTCCAGCCACAACCCTTAGGTTAGGGATAAATGTGTGAAGGGTTGTGACAGGGTGTCAAAAACTCAGTTATTATCTTTTGGTTTTTTCAAAACTGCAAAGCCAAAATCTTAATCCAAGACCAATATTAGGAAGTTGTTCTGAAAGAGAGAAGGAGCTTAAGATACCAAAATTCTCTTCCAAGCCTTCATATCTTCCACTTTTACAGTCCATTTGAAAATAGCTCCATTCTGAAGGACACCTAGCTGCACATACTACATGCTTTGGGACTTAGTCTTTCAAATCTCATCAAACTGTTTCTCCTAATGATAAAGAACAACAACTAAATTCTTACAGAAGGAAATATCAAAAAGTCAAAATTACACTGATAGCAATTTAGTATACAACATCAGTCATTTAAAGCTCTGATTGCAATTGACTTTATGATAGAGCATTTCTAAAAGTTTTTGCTGTAGGATTTCAAACAGAGTTCCAAAACTCCCCTTCCAGGCACTTCCTTCTGTGGTCCCTTTACCTCCATGCTGGTTCTTGGGTTTGCCCTTTTTGTGGCAAATGCTCCCTTTCCCCCCATAACCAAAGTGCCTGGTTCTCTTCAAGCCATCAGACAGAGTAGACATGTTGCTCTAGTGCTGCCACTCTCTTCAAACATGACCAGTTGTCTTCCACTTCCACAGCTGGAATTTGTCCTTGGCTGAGTGATTTTAAACTTAACTGCCTTGCTGGCTAAACATTATGATTCAAACAACAAAAGAGCTGTAATGATTTAATAACCAAATATTTATTTTGAAATAGTGCTGATTTCTGGTCAGAGAAAGGATACATGACTTAAAGTGGCTTCAGGAGGAAGGCTGCTTTAGTGAAGAAAAAAGATTCTTTAATGAAGACAAAGGCTGCTTTAATGAAGACAACTAACACTAATGGCAGAGTTTTGAGCTTACACACAATTATGCTTTGACTCAGATTCTTATTTTGAGGTTTGGAGTTTTGAGGTTTGGTTCCTTGTTCAAATAGGCCCTGCATTTGTTAATATTCATATATGCAGCACACACATTTCTACAGCCTATATTTAAATAGTAATATTTATATAAAGTAGTTCCACATGTTAAGTCGCATGTTAATTTGGTCTCTAATTGTGGAACTGCTATAAAACAACCCATTTCACCACTGCTTGGGTTTGTTGGAGCGAACTGCAACACTGAGAAAACAAAAGCAGCAGATGTCAGCTCCTCATGCCCAAGCCCTGACGCCATCCATACAATGTGCAGGTGGGGACCCGCTGCAATAAGGGGCCGTGGGATCCCTTCTTGCTTTCTCCACTTCTTTGCTTTTTCCTACTTTTCTATCTTTCCTCCTTACTCTCTGCTTTGGTGGTAAATAAAAGTGAGTTATCATTTTGGTTACCAACATTCGACCTTGTTTGTGCCTTAATCTTGTTGTGGGTATATTCAAATTCCTTGCACACCCCGTGTTCATGGTTTAGGATGCATTCCTGGGTTAGGACATAAGTCTTTCTAGTATGCTCATTTCAATAACTGGTATTACCACTGTATGTGATGTCTTTCACATAATGATCTCAAAATATGTTAAGGTCATTAAATGACATACCTTATCCAGTGGTAATTACATAAAGGAGTAAAATGTGTTCTCATTATTCATGTGGATTAAGTAAAACACAGAGGGATTAAGCTATTCTGTTCACAAAAGCAGCATGGGAAGTAGCAATAAAACCTGGCAATCCTGTTTCTCCTCACCCCAATTGCATGTGATACTCACTTCCAATCACTAAAATACGAACCAATTATTAATCCCACTCCTCCTCCTACAGTTTCCAATAATGTGACAAGATAACCTGACTTTGACGCTGTTTCTTAGGCTGGTTGAAAGATTCTATAAGGGAAATATTACTGCTTTTAGACAGAATCACAGAATGGTTTAGGTTGGAAGGGACCGCTAGAGGGTACCTGGTTCAACCCCCTGCTCAGGCAAGACCAACCAGAATCAATTATCCCAGACCATGTTTAGACATTTTTTAGTACCTCCAAAGATGGAGATTCCACAACCTCCCCGGCCAATCTGTGCCAGTGCTCACAAGAAGAAAGTGTTTCCTGATGTTCAAAGGGAACCTTCTGCATTTCAGTTTGTTCCCATTGCCTCTGGACCTGGCACTGAAAAGAGCCTGGCTCTGTTTTCTTGTTCCTCTCCAGGTGCAGGACTTTGCACTTCTCCATGTTGAAGTTCATGAGGTTCCTGTCAGCTCATTTCTCCATCCTGTTGAGGTCCAGCATTGAGAAAGCATCTCATCCATATTCCTGTGAACCATTACTGTGAGATGATGCTAAATTGAATTGACTCATGGGGGAGCATTTAACAATCTGTAGGCAAAGTTAACTACATGACACAAGACCATCTTGGCAGTGTGAAGGTTGGATGTCTGTGAGTTGTAAAAAATTAATGGTCTGAGACTCACTGAAAAGAAAAAGGCATGAAATCAGAGCTAGGTGCCAAGTAAGAACACTAAAGGGGAATTGAAAGCTGGAGAAGAGTTTTAGCACAGGAACAACAATGAGCACTGGTGTACTCCAGCTCTGCTTCAATGCAGTAAAACAAGGACAAGCTTCAAGACTCGCCTAAACAAATGGCAGCCAAAAATACTCATAGCCCAGATGGCAGGGCAGAGGCAAGTCTCTTTTCCAGCATTCTCCCTGTGCCTTCATTTTGGTTTTGAGAGGAAGAAATGAGGAAATAGCATGTAGAAGGCAAATTGGAGATAACCATTATTGTTCTGTTACTAGGATTATCTGTAACACATAAAATCTACTCAAGATGACCAGTGGTCCCTTCTCTAGAGCCTTGCAGTCCAAGGGGTTACACCTCAAAGTGAATGTACAGTTCCATCAGCTCCAAATGGTGTAAGGTACAGGAAATTGATGCTGAAATTTAAGGTGAGGCTGTTGCTAAAATTTGATGTGCAATTAAATGTGTAAATTAAATGTGTATATCTGCTAATGGGAAGAAAGAGAGCATGGTATGATGGGGTGCAGAGGAGGGCATGCTTGCATGAGACTGTATTTTAGATTATTTATGGGGTTGGATGACTGTGGTCCTTTAATTTTGGTAACACGTCAGTGCTTGGTAAGATCTGTTTGTGCAGGTGTTTTTATTGTAAGGAGTTTTCCATTTAGAACAACAGTAATAATTTGCTTCGGTACACTGTGAAGTTTAATCAGGAGAGGTGGAGCTTATGTCCTGACCAGCTATAGGAACAGTATATGGCAAAATGAGCAAAGGAATAGATTTTAATGCGATGAACACTAAGCTCTGCTCACTTTAGTGTCTTGATCAATGCCCTTGCTGAAGCTGTTGGTGTGACTTTTTGTAATAGAAATTCCTATAGCTCCTATGGAGCTGTTACTGACTTATATTATCCAGTTGGCAGCTCTGACCAGTCCTGAATTCTGATGGTACTGGATGCTCCTTCACTTTTGCCCATTAAGTAATGAGATATAGAGTGGAAAATCTAGGCTGAGTAGTTTTCCTTAGCAATGTCTGGTCACAGAGGTGATTGCTGTGCAGTGGGCTGTGACTCACTAGAAACCCCTAGGCAGGAAGTGAGCATGATCAGCATGGTCTTGCAGTAAGTGAGGGAAAATCCTGTAATAAATATTTGCATTGGCACTGAATACAAAATGTAGAGACCAGCCTGTAATGAGGACAGAGTTGGAATCCAGCATTTTCGGACAGTTTGACTTCTGCTGTTTGTGAGTAACACTGATGGCAGTATTTGGGGCTGAGAGGAGCTGAGGTGCAAGGTTATTTGAGCATCTCGGCTGTACTGATGAGGCAAGGCACAATTTCATTGTTTGCTTTGAAGACAGATCATGTGCAAGGTGGTAACTTCACTTGTGGATACCGTCAAGTGTGACAAGAGAAAACTACATGAAATGACATTTTTGTTTTGAAGAATCTAGGCTGCTTGCCCTCAGAAAAAGAGGATAATGCTGACTATAATTTCTGGTGGCAGATTTCTAGTCTGACAGCTCTTGGAGTTGAATCAGATTCAAAGACCCTGTGTTTTGGCATATGAAGCATAGATATTCCTTAATAATCTGTTACATAGAATACTTTTAAGGTCCATGGAAATCATTGTATTGTCTTTTCTCTTCATGTGGTACTTGACAGCTAATGGATTTTTTTTTTTTTAGAATCTCATAAGCAAAATTGTGTAAATCCTGAAAGCTGAAAGACAGAAGGCTCCTAGCAGAAACAAAAAGGGCTTACAACTGCAATATTCTGAATCTCATTATTTTTAAAACTCTGTGTTTGGGAAATTTCCCCTGTGATTTTTTATATGAGGGTTGGTCAAACAGTTCATGCTGCTGACTAGTAGCATCTGAAACCTAGACTAGAAACAAAGAGCTGAATTTTAGGATGAGCTGAGGAAATTGAATGAGTTAGCAGGTATGATAAGAAAGGCACTTACATCATCAGGTCTGCCTGCCAGGACTTCTCATGTAGTGGGCAAGCAGCTAAGCTATCCTTTGTTACAGAGGCAGTATTTCAGATTTATTTTCATTTTAAGTCTTTATTCCCTTTTAAATGCCATAATTATAGCATGACATCCTCTGTCTTGTTTTGTATAATGTCTGTTGGGAGATTTTCCTGGCAGTAGCTTGATTAACTTTTGTCATGGTTTAACCCCAGCTGGTAACTGAGCTCCACACAGCCTTTTTCACAGTCCCCTGCCATGACGGCATGGGGAAGAGAATTCAAAGAGTAAAAGCTAGAAAATCCATGGGTTGAGATGAAGACAGTTTAATAGGTAAAGCAAAGTGTGCGCACAAGCAAAGTTGAAAACAAGGAAATCATTCACTGTTTCCCATGGGCAGGCAGGTGTTCAGCCATCTCCAGGACAGCAGGGCTCCATCACACATACTGGTGACCTGGAAAGCCAAACACCATCATTCCAAATGTCCTCCCATCCTTATTCTCTCCTCAGCTTTATCTGTGAGCATGACACCTTATGGTATGGAATATCCATTGGGTCAGCAGGAGTCAGCTGTCCTAGCTGTGTCCTCTCCTGACTCCTTGTGCACCCCCAGCCAGCTCTCTGGTGGAGTGGCATGAGAAGCAGAAAAGGCCTTTGAGCTCTGCTCAGCAGTAACTAAAACATTCCTGGTTTATCAATATCGTTTCCAGCATATGTCCATACAAATTACTGTGAAGAAAATTAACTCTATCCCAAGACAAAACCAGCACACGTGAAGATTTACAAATTAAACTGATAAAAGCATACTGAGTATAAAATGAGTCAGATTAATCTGTTTTACCTCTAACACAGAAGAAATACTCTTGTCAAAGAAGCTGCTCTCTGCAGCTTCTCTCTTTTCTAAGATGAACAACTGTCATCTAGGATTCCTGTCCTAAATATATTTCCACTGTCATCCCTATTCCATTTGTCTTTCCAGACAAAGCTATCTATTTCCCAGGGTACTTGGAAAGATAAGATAATAGTTTTGGTCCTATCAGACTTGAAGTCTAGTTTCACAACAAAGTGGGTTGTCAGAATTTAGCCAGGCTGGAAATCTAATCTTAATCTGACATTTAAATGAAAGTTGAGGTCATTGAGGCCATATTAACTGAAACCAAAAGGCAGAAAAATCATTAAGACCTCTATGATGTGAAGCTGATAAATTTTAATGTCCCTTCAGTGAGTTCAAACATCTTTTACAGGGGGTTTTACATTTCACAACAATTGCATCTTTATGAAATAGAAATCACAGTGGATGGCTTGCAGGGGAGTGATGACAAATATTTTTCATCTCATGATGTAGAAGAAAACGAACTTTTCCAAAGTGTGTACTTTCAATCATAAGAAGAGAGTTTTATATTGTTTTATTGTCAACTGTTGTATTTTTTTTTTTTAAATAGCGGGCTACTTCTATTATGGAGAGAAAGAAAGGATTGATTTTAAGGTTAAGAAATGTTGAACCATATTACCTAAAAGAAAATAAAATTATAGTAGCACAGAAGCATGTTTTAGAACTTTATTTTTGTGTGACTGTGATGGTTTTAGATGGAGTCAAGTTAATTTCCTTCATGGTGGCTACCATGGTGAAATAACTGTGTAAGAACTTTTACCAAGTATATTTGGGTATATTCTCTCTTGCTCATTGTGTTTGTGGCTTAGGACACGTTCACAGATTGAGACAATAAGAGGCTCTGATTTATTTCTGTATTCTCCAATTTGGCTGCAGGGCTCAGCTGCAGCCTGGATCACTTGCCTAGTCCCCCTGTGCCTGTGGGTGGAGAACTGGGTTTCTTATAACTGGCACAAGAATCTGTCAGTAGCTGGTAAAGGTGCTCACAGCAGTGAGCCCAGTGTTCAGCAGGAGGCCAGGGTCACTACCAGCTGTCTTCTGCTTACAGAAAAGACATCTTTATTATTTTTACAGTTTTAGCTTATGACTTCTGTGCTCTTGACAGATGTCAACATGTTAACATGGCTTTCATGTTTTACGAATCTCCCAGAATTTGAATATCCTAATGACTTTCTATTTTCTTCTTTTATCAGAACTTTTTCTAGCAGTTTCACTCCTATTTTGCTTGACTGATGCACTAGTCCTGAAGGCACCTGTCCCTATACCTTTCATACATGATGTTAAACATTTACAGGCTGGAAGCCATAACCTTTTTATCTTGAACTCCTTTACTTCATTAGGCAAAATCCACATAGGTGCAGAGCCCCAAGGTGTTGAGCACTCTACAAATGTGATACCAAAACAAGTTGTGATTCCCTGCACTGAACTTCTGAGGTTTGACATTCATGCTAGGGAAGAAGACAGCTGAACCTGGACTACACTGTCCAGTTTAGGGGTCTCTGGTGCACAACAGAGATCAACAAACTGGAGAGAATACAGTGAAGGACCACTAGCATGGAGACATACTTGACTGATAAGAACTGTGTGTTTAGCTTGGAGCAAAGGAAGCTGAAGGCTGATTTGGTTGCAGTTGTTAATTTTCATAATGAGAAATGTGGAGAAGATGAAACCATCATTTCCTTGGACGTGCAGTGAAAGGAGAGGAGTCAATGTTGCAAAAGTTGCAACATGGGAAACTGAACCAGTATAAGTTAAAAACCCTCAGCATGAGTTTGTGGCATTAGGATGTGTTCTGAGAGAGATCAAGGGACATCTCTCACTGGAAAAATTCAAAACTCATTTGACAAGGCTATGGGTGGCTCCAGATGAGATCCAGAGGTCTCTTTCAATCTAGATATTTCTACAATTCTTTGATAAACTATGTCTTTTGCAGAAATTATTGGAAAGATCACACTGCTATTACTGAAAACAATGGAAACAATGCTGTATACTCAAAGTGACCCTGGGAATGTCACTAAGAATAAGATATCTCAGAATTCTGACTGCGTTGCAAAAATAAGGATTGCACCCCAGTGACCAGTGGAAAACACCCAGTGCTAAAGGGGAACCAGAACATGATACAGCCAGTAGTGTATTTGGAGTACCATCAAAAAAAGTATTTTCTTGCTTGATGCTTAAATGTAAACACTTTTAAGAGAAAAAATGTTATGTACAGTATTGCATATATTATGAGGACATGAAAACCTTAGTTTTCATGGATACATGTGAATGCCACCAAAATGCCACAAGAGATTGACAGGTGAGTATATTAAGCCCCTGCTACACAAAAGAATGAAACTACAAGTTTTGTATGACAGGTTATGAACTGCTGGTTCTTCCCTCGCTAATAGCAATATCCCAGAGAAACCATCCCCAGTAACTGTAGTCTTGTCCTGAGTGACCACTATTAATTTGCAGGTCTGTTGTCAGTAATTAAATTCCCTCTTTGGCAAGAACTCAGCATAGCCAGGAACCACATATTGGCAAGATTGCCTCTGGGCTTCTACCATTTATAGCAAGGAGTAAAAAAAAAGCACATTGCAAATAGGGAGCAGCAAGAGCAGCAAGAATAATGTAGCTTTAAATTATGCCTTTACCTCTGATTAATTGCATAGAGATAAAAATTTCCAAATAATGGAAATCAGATTATTTGGTTTTGTACTGCAGGCAGTCTGGTGCTCTCAATATGTGTTGCTTGATGTATTAAGCTTACAAAGATGTTTTTTTGACTAACAGAAATGAAGACAGAAAAGAAGCTGACTTTGAAAAATCCCTTTCATTAAAACTCTGGATTCTTGACATGACTGAATTCTTGTCACAGTCCACTGAAATTGTCATGTTACCCACAGAAGTGTAGCACCTTCCTGCAGCAGAGCACATTAACTGCATGGGAAAATTGAGCTGGAGTTGTTAATTGGAATTGGTTTTGGCTAGGAACAAAGTAAAAAGCAAAGCTAATCTCATAATGAAGTCATGATTCTAGCAGATTACAGTGATAAAGATTTGGTTGATGAAGTAGTTATTGAGTTGTTCTATTAGAATTTAGTACTCCAGACTTTTTAAATATATTGTTCAATAAGTATAATCTGTAAAAAGGTTGGGAGGTCAAAATATAACATATATAAAGTGAGTTATAAACGGGTACAAAGAAAGAAAATTAGCAAATACTGTGTTTTCTTCTCTTTCTTTCTGAGCAATCTGATCTAGTGGAATATTCCCTGCCCAACAGGGAGGTTAGAACTAGATGATCTTTAAAGTTCCTTTCAACACAAACCATTCTATGATTCTGTTTCTTTATTTTTAGTTTCACTTTCATTTTTCAAAACTTTCCACATTTTGCAAATCCTGCTAAATTTTAGTTTTTGGATAAGTTTTTTTTTTTCAAAATTGAGACATTTCTAAAATAATACAGTAATAAAATAAAGGAGAAAATACCTCTTTTTATCTCATCTGTTCCATTGCATGCTCAGGGACAGCTTGCATGACAGGCTAAAGTGAGCTCAGTTGGGCAACCCATGCTGCCAAAGGAGCAGAGATCTAGATGAGTGTATAAGTGAGTAAATTTCTATAATGACTAAATTTCTCTTCTAGAAAATATCTCTTCTAGTTTCTAAGCCTCTGTCAAAGTCAGCAGGTCAGTATTGTGAGGATTATAGGGACATAGCTCTGCCCAGACTCCCAGAGACTCCTAGAGATGTACTGGAGGTACCTGGGAGGTGAAATATTACTGAAAGTTGCTGAGGTACATCCACACTGTTGGCCAAGGCATAATTCTGCTTTTTCTCGTGAGCCCTGCTAGTGTTCCTACACTGCTCCAAACTGACTGTGAGATGGTGGAAGGAAAATTGAAGGACTGGGGACTTCCATCTGTTCCTCCAGTGAAGGGACAAAGCACATCCACATAAAAATGTATCCAATTGACAAAGCCATGGCTAAGCAGATGGTGCTGTCAGGAGGGCTTTCACTGCTTCATCCAAGGATATTTCATGAGTCATTCTTTGACTGATGGCAGAGTTTAGAGTACATGAAAGGGAAAGAGCAACTTTGAAGATTATTTTGTGAATCTGTTGAGGAGAGGTTTAAACCAGGACCAAGAGTAGCAATGGACAGTACACTACAGATGAGTATAGATAAAGCGGACTTGCTGACTTGGATCAAGGCCATGAAACTAGAAGAGATATTTTCTTTCACAGAGTTTAAGAGTATCAGAGGGGATTATAGACTAGCCTGCCAAACATTTTAGGTTTCTTTATATGATAAAAGCCATGGGGAATACATCTGTAAACCTGAAATTATTCATGCAAAGGATGAGAATTTAATTTACAGAATAGGCTTGAAGAGAAAATTCATATAATTGGCATATTGATTAAAGATATTAATTTAAAGGGTATAATGTGTTCATGGACAAAAGGAAGGAAGTGTTCCTTGCATATCAAAGATGTAGGCTAGATCTGAAGTCTCCAATGTAGTAGGAAGTGAGTCATGCTGGAAATCTCTGGGTAAGGATGAAAGGGAAAAAAATGCATACAGAACAAGTGGGTCACCAAACGAAGAGTGTGGATGAGACTTTGCAAGAAAAAAGCCAATCAACCAAACATAAATCTCATGATAGTGGGAAAATCACAGAATAAGCTGAGTTAGAAGGTACCCAAAAGGATCATCAAGTCCAACTCCTGGCTCTGCACAGGACACCCCAAGAGTCACACCTGAGAGCATTGTCCAAACACTTCTTGACCTCTGTCAGGCTGGTGCTGTGACTGCTTCCCTGGGGAGCCTGTTCCAGTGCCCAAACACCTTCTGGGTGAAGAATGTTTTCTTGATATCCAACCTTAGTTTCCCCTGACAGTTTCAGGCCATTCACTTGGGTCCTGTCACTCATCACCAAAGGGAAGGGATCAATGCCTGACCCTCCTTTTCCCTCACAAAGAATTGTAAACTTGTGTAAAATTGTGATGAGGTCTCCTGTCAGTCTCCTCCAAGCTGAACCTCCTCTAAGTGGCCTCATCTGCTTCTTGCCTTCTATGGCTTCCCCTCAAGACCCTTCACCATCTTTGTTGCCTTTTTTAGGACACTCTCTAATGGCTTAATGTCTTTCTTACATTATGGTGCCCAAAACCGCACAGAATATTCAAGACGAGGCTACCATAGTGCAGAGCAGAGCAGGACAATCCCCTTCCTTGCCCAGCTGGCCATGCTGTCTCTGATGCCCCTCTGGACAGGGTTGGTCCTCCTGGCTGCCAGGACACAGCCGGCTCATGTCCAACTTGCCATTGACCAGACAATGTGTGCAGCACTGCTCTCCAGCATCTCATTCCCCAGTCTGTCCATACATCCAGGGTTGAACCATCCCGGGTGCAGAATCCAGCACTTTCCCCTTATTGCACTTCATATGGGTAGTGATTGTCTTGTCCTCTGATTAATCAAAGCCCCTCTGCTGGACCTCACTGCCTTCAAGGGAGTCAACAGTTCTTGACAGTAAGAAATAAAGGAACACAGAAGTTACATGTCTTCTGCTAAACAGGGAGAGACGAGGACCGGTCTCTGGGTTTGAGGCACACTAGCATGCACATGGGTTTAATTCCTTACTGTTGAGTACAAACCTTATTTACAGCAGAGGGACACAGGCTACTCTTCACAACACTTAGCTCTGAATCTACTCTGATCCCCTGTGGCCTAAGGCACAATCATGATTTTCAAGGATATCTTCCTTTGTGTCGCAGTTTTGGTGTCATTGCTATTCAATGTATGTGAAATAATGCAAGGGCTGTGTCACAGCTCACCAGATTGGTGCTTTTATGGCATAGGATTCGGAGCACATGCTGCTTACCCTGGGGATAACACGTGAAGGTGGAGTCCTTCAAAACCAGGTTACATATTAATTTTTCAGGTAAGATTTTTGTTAGGTTTTTTATTTTTAATGTAAAATCAAAATGCATAGAGCACCAGCAAGGACTTTTTATTATATTTTTGTAACTCTGAACAAACAAACAAATGAAGAAGTTAAATAAAGGAACCGAGAAGACTAGAGTGGAGTTTGGATTTAGCTACTGGGAAAATTGAGGCATGATCAAAATCCTAGAGGCTTGGGTTGCATTGCCTTATATAATCACCTTGCAGAGTACTATTATGCACTGTTTATATACACACCTAATTCCAAAGTAAACTGTCAATCTCCTTCATTTCAAATAAATGGAAATTGGCTTAGCTACCATTAATGCTCCTTGGATCAGGCTTAAGCCTCCCCAACACAGGCAATATCTGTTTCTGTAAGAGCATGGCTCCTACTGATGCACCTCCTCCAGGGCTTCTGCGTGGCAGCTGTGTGCTAGAAGAGCTCTGGGACCACTGCATGGGTCAGCATTCTTCTCTTACAATCTTCAAGTATTGCCCACCCTATATGGCAGGTTGCAAGCACCCCAAGACATGCAGTTGTCATCACTGTAGGATCTGGAGTCTGCCTTCATTGCAGCATCTAATTTCTTACTAAATGGTTTGATCTTACAAGAAATCCTGAGCTACTTATGAGATGTCACTCACAGTTCAAGGATCTGCAGAAGTTTCTTAGAACACAGACAGTCTTATGTCTATTCAACTCCACAGGATTTCTGAAGCCAGCATGACCCTGTCTGACTTTTATTGGGAAAATGTGTATGACTAACTCAGACCATGGTGTAACAATTTTTCTCTCTTTACAACTGTGTTGTTGTTTAACCCCAAGTGGCACCCAAACCCCACACAGCCTCTCACTCACTCTCCTCACATTGAGAGAATTGGAAGAGTAAAAGTGAGAAAACTCCTGAAAAAAGTGAGAAAAAACTACATATACAAGCAAAGCAAATTGAGGAATTAATTCACCAATTCCTATGGGTGGGCAGATTTTCTGCCGTCTCCAGGACAGCAGAGCTCCATCATGCACAACATTGACTTGGGAAGACAAACACCATCCCTCCAAATGCTTCCCCCGTCCTTTATATACTTTCCTCCTCAGCTTTATATACTGTGTATAATGGCATATGGTCCAGAATACCCCTGTCAGATGGGATCAGCTGTCCCAGCTGTGTCCTCACCCATATCCTTGTGCACCCCGACTCTCCTCACCAGTGGGGTGAAGTGAGAAGCAGAAAAGACCTTAAATCTGTGTAATCTCGTCTGAGTAGTACCTAAAATATCTCTGTGTTATCAACACTGTTTCCAGCACAAATGCAAAATTTGCTGCCTGCAAAGTCAAAAAATTTTCATTGTTCAGGGGAAAAAGTTATGCAACAAAGAAACAGAGGAAAGCCTCCAATTAACGTTTTCAAATCCCCCCAGAATTTTGTGGAAGCATATGTTTAGAAAAAATGGATTGGGACAAGCAGTTAACAGTGTGTTCCTGACTTTAACTTTTTTGCATGCATGACGTGACATAACGTAATATACTGGGTAGGAAATCAAGAGAATTTCTGAACATTCAGGCAAATCTTGACCCTGCTGAATGTGCTGAAAAGCAAATCTCAAGCACTGGTTAAAAGATTATTCCAGAAGGTGATTTTAAAATTTTTACGCAAGTGACCAAGATACTCCTAAATTTATTTTCGCATATCTCACGCTCCTTCAGTTATGGTACTGGTTTTGTCTCCTTACTCCACCAGTGGAGCCCTTTTTTCATGCCCTGATTAATCCTTCACACCTTTTTTCACTCTTAATGACTTATTTGTTTCAAATGATGATTCCAGGGTGTGTGGCTAAATGATTCTAGTGATATAGTTCAATCTGTCAAGCAAAAGGATGCAATAATTAAGATTTAGTCTAACTTAATAGTTCTCATGAGTTGAAGTTAAAAAGGGGATATAGGAAAGAAAATGGAAAATCACACACTGACTGAATTCTTAATCATCTCTGGTGTGTAAAAATACCCCAGAAATAATTACTTTTTATCACATTCTTGGCTAAATGAAGCACATATTCTAATTACAATATTAAGAAAAGTTATAATGATGAAAGGTCAAAGCAATCAAGAACTATCTTTACTCACAGTATGTGCTACCCATTCTTACACAAAGACTTGTCTCTGCCAGGCCTCATCCCTTGCTGCCTGTGATAAGGAAATTAAGCAATTGTTTTTGAACGGAAGTAAGATCAAGTGACATATTATGACTAATGAAGATATTAACACTGGCACAGGGAAGACTAACCAGAATGCAAAGGTTTTTCATTTTAAGTTTCTTCCTTGTAAAACTTTGAGTTTTTATTTACAGTGCATAGACTGTCTCTGCAACCTGAAGCTTGCTGAATTGGGCTGACAAAGTCCAAATCTTAGCTCCTCAGGGACTGGAAGATTTTAGTTCCATCACAGAATAAAATGACAGTGAGGTAATGAAATAAGTCTACTCTTTGCATTTCAGCTGTGGTTTGATTGCTGCCCTTAGTTACCTGTATGTGCCAATTCCCCCAGGCTGGGAAGTTCAGAGCTGTGACATCTTGCAGCTTTGCAACCTGATGTCTCAGCAAGAATGGGGCTTCTGATCAACTATTCATTTACTCTTAGAACTTGGTTCAAGACCTGAGCTCTGTCTTTAACTTGGTGCCAGAGAGGCAAACAAGAGCTGTGACTCCTTTCTTTTCAATTGCACCACTAAGTGTTCAGTCTGAAAGTACATCACTTGGCTACATCCATCTGTCCATAAACCTCCTTTGTATCCAGTGTGCTCATTTGTGAGCCTAGACTTGTTTTGCAATGTTCCAGAAGCTTTATGTACACTCTGGTCTGAACCAAATCATAACAATCATGATTTATAGCCCAATCTCTCCCATAAAAAGATGGACAATGAAAAAGGGAAATATCTAATGTAGATGGAAGATTTCAGCCCACATTTTTCACTAGTGAATAGCTGCAAGTGAGAAGCTGAGTCGACCTAATTTGCTTCAATGATAGTGATCTATTAGCTCCTTACTGAGAGTACCTCTACATGATTAGGGTAAAAGGAGACTTTTTATCCTGGAAGATAGTTTGAAAGTCTGACTGATAGTTAATATTTAGCATCTAAACAAGGCAGAACAGAAGTACACAAGTGGTGCTCCACTGAACAAGGATTGTTGCATCAGAGGCATTATGGAGTAAATTGGTCATTAGTAAAGTCCAGAAACTGAAGCATTAGAGAGAATTTCCATGAGTTTCAGTGGTGTATTGAAATTTTCTGTATTGTATTGCTATACCAAAAGTTTTTTGACTGAAAACCAATAGAAAAAGAGGAGGGACACCTTTAATGATCACCCATGGCTTGGGCTGTACTTTAAGCTGAGTTTTTCTTGCATCAAAAACTTTTTTCTTTCTTTTCCTCAAATTATTTAAATGGATTGGAAATTTTACTTGTACCTTTACCCAAATCTGAGTCCAAGAATTTGGAAACTGTGAAGATGTTCCAACAGCTTATAATTATACTTACCTGCTTTTGCACTTCCTATCACCAAGCAGAAGTGCCTGGTTGCCACAAAACCAAAGTCTGCCTAGAAGGCACCTGGAAGGGTTTTATTCTTCTTGCTATGAATCCAAACTCCAGTTGTCCTTTTTCAAGTTCTTATGCCCAAAAAGGAGACTAAAAGCATATTGTTCTGTGTGACTTCATATCACATCAGTTACTTGTGTGTGTCCAGAGCTTTGTAGAGCTTTGCTGGAATCATTTTTCATTGAGCTACTGATGCTGACTCTGAACCTTTATTTGCCAGCAGAAGTGCTTGTGGAACTGCTGTCTAATCTAATTGATTAGGCATGATTTACCTTCTCTTAGGTAGTAGATGTCTTTCAGTCTTAGTTGTATTGAATTAATTCTGCCAAGGAGCAATTACATGGACAGTTGTGCCATTGGATGTGAAGAGCCATGACCAGCATTTGGGCACAGTCTAGGGACAGAAAAAATTTCACCTGAGTCAGCCACAATCAGAGACAGAATATGTGACACCAATCTTGTGGTATTTTGAATACAAGTCATGAATCTAGATCTTACTATTGAGTGCACAGCAAGGTTTCAAATTAACTTCGATCTATAAACACTGAAAAGTCAGGAATGAGTGGTTGTCAGGATTTAATCTAGCCTAACAGGTAGTTGAAAGGGAAAAAATGAGTGATGAAAACCTCATGTCCAACTTGAAGATAGTTCCCTTCTTGATAAGAGTGGAGATATTTCTCTTGGTTATTTTGGGAGCCATTCTTTTTTCTTCTTTAAACAGCTGACATTGTATTAAATTATGTGTCAAGTCCTCCACAGATCGGCTCTGCCCACCACTGACAACTAAGTTGAATTTATTAAGCTTTTAGCCTATGTTGTGTTTCTCAGTCTTGGGAATTGTTTGTCTTTTGGATGTGTTTTCAACTGGATCACTAGATACTGAAGACTTCTAAATGGTCCAAAAAAGCAAGTCAGTTCTCACTTAGCTGAGTCAAGTCCATAAGTGTGTTGGAAAATATTTTAGAGGTTTGAGAGTTCTATAGTAGGAAAAAGAAAACCCACTGACATGCTTTAAGTTACACTAGACACTTATTATTGTAAAATAATTTCATTAATGTCTTTAATTGCTTTAAGTCATTCTCTTATTAAATGTAGTTCCTGGACTGCTAGGTGTTTGTATTAAAGATGTTTGTGTAAAATAAAGCTGACAAAGCACTCATTATCTGAGCTGCTTTTTGCAAGAAAAAGAGTGTTTTGGGAATATGGAAAAAGTTGAAAACCATGTCAAACAGATCCTTAGTTTTGAGGCATGTAGAGACCACACTTGAAACTAACTGTCATGTGGAATTACCGTCTGATTTCCAAATCTCCAGGAACCACTACAACACAGCAGTGTAAATGAGAGGTTTCACTCTTTGGTGCCAGTTTTTCCTTAATGATGTTGCAAAGATACATTAATGTTGCTAATTAATGAAAGTCAGTCTTTCATTATTAATGTTGCAAAGCTTTAAAAACCTAAATATTTTCTTGATTTTTGCATGTCAAATGCCTACCTGATTAAGCTTGATTCCTGGCTAGATTCCCCACAGAAAATCCTGCTTATTCCGTGGTAGAGCAGCCCCTTCTGAGTCAGTAGGGAGAGGTAACAGGGAGAGCTGCCCACAACTCCACACACAGTGTGATTCAGATCTTTGTGGGGGTGTCTCTAAATGCTGTGTATAAGACTCTTGCCTCCATCATGATGACATAATACAGGGTTTTAACTTACCAACTGTGGATGTGCTCTGCTTGTTTCCAAACCAATAGTGAACAGACTGCAGATACTATAAATATTCTATGTAGTTACTCAATAAACCCAAATGTTTGTAAATAAAAAGGACCTTTCTGAATTACTGAGTAAATAGTAATTTCTCAAAGCCCTTCTGCCCCAGCAGACCTCAATTAGAACAGCAGAGTACATCAGAAAACTATTAATTACCTTCCAGAGCATTCTTTGATTCTGCTTATATTGACTACATCTCCCTATTATTCCTGTGCTCAATCTACCCTTTTGATGAGCTTTCATTTTAGTTTTGTTTCTGTTTTTGATAAAAAGAAACAAACAACTCTGGAAGGAGTCTTGCTGCCTGTCCACCAGTCCTTCTTGCTGACCAGCTTGAAAATTTGCTGTTCCTTAACTCCTTGTTTTCAGGGCTAGGTATAATGCTTACACTGCAGTGGGATCAGATCTGTCATCAGCTGAAGTCACTAGCAACATGTTTAAGTCATAAATTAAGACATGAAAATGAAATTTAACATATACATGAGCCAAGTGTCTAAGCTCTCATCTATGACAGATCCACTCGTAGAACACATGTGGCACTGAAAGCAAATTGTCTGACCAGACACAAGAGGTCCAACTGACCAGGCTATGCAAAGGCGTTTTAAACCATCTGAAATGCCCTAGGATTTCTCCAGAAATCTGCACATTTCCCACAGGTATTTGGTTATACATGCCTTAAAATATAACCTCAGATATCTCAGATATGATCCCACTAACGTTTGTATGTTGTGGATTTATAGGAACATGATTCTAAATTTATCTATTTGCCTGAAGTTTCTACTCACCTGTGGAGGAAAACTGAACCTGATATTCCATACCCAGTACACTGAAATGAAAGACTACAGGGGAACCAAAATCAAGCTAAAATTAATGAATCTAATTTCTGTATCTGGAAGACCTGAGTCCAGAAATTCATCATGCCGCTTAAAAATGTGGCCCTGTAGCAACTAGAGTGGTCCCCAGGAAATCTGTAGGACCCTGCACACCCATGTGTGAGTGCTAGGTGGCTTAATATGCCTGATATGTAGCTTAATCCACTAGCAAAAGACGTTGACATGACAGTCTTATGCACAGGGGTCAGGCAAATCTACACCCACATTGTGTTCTTGGCTGTTCCAGAACCCAGATAGTTAGATGAAGAACATGCAGTATGTGTAACAATCGTGCCCTTGTGGCTGATCTCTGAATACAAGGAGAAATGCATAGTACATTTAGATATTCTATACTTCTCTTACTTGTTTCTTCCTACTCCAGGAAAAGAGGGTTGCAATTGTGTGGCTGCACTGATTGAAGGAAATAACAAATAATGGACAGAATTGGCAGTTGATTTTTTTTTTTTAATGTTTTCTTTGATCTTTTGGAGATTTTTGCTTGATTTCCTTCTGGTCAAGAGAATTCCTTCTCCTTTCATCAAGATATGAAATCTCAGGATATTTTCACTTACCTTTTATTTACCTAAAATATAAACTTGTTGCAGATCAGATACCATACAGTAACCACCTATGATGAAAAATGAAATTTGTATTGTGAAGACTCCCTCCTACACCAAAAGGCAGCATCTCTACTTTAACTGGCAGTTTGAAACTAACTGGGACTGTACATGTATGTATGTCTTGCATAAATGCATTAGCTGTACAGATAGATGGATACTGCAGCATGGGGTGGGACTTCTGTCTTGTTTTGTGGCTGCATGGGGGATTTAAATGGTCTTTTCCAAGTGTCTTTAAATGCTATGCAGCCTGAGAATGAGTGTCCTCTGTTTCAGTGCAGCTATTCAGTTAACAACTCAGGTACGTTTTCTTCTGCCAGAGCCCTTGCCTTGCTCTTTTCTCTCTGTAATTATGGAGACTTGTATCTGTGCAATCTAGAGGAAATGTCATTCCAACATGAAAACCTTCATTGTGGAGTATGGAAATCATGCATCAGTTTAGCAGTTTGAAGTTTAGAAAATAGCACATTAACATTTATATGAAGTGTTAAAATAATAGGCTGCTGCTGAAGTTCAAAGCTGAGGATGTGAATTTTTTACAAAGGGCATTTTGCATCTTCAAAGAAAGAATCATAGGCTTTTGAAAACCCTAAGTTAAATCTTGCAGCCAGTGCCAATCCAGTAAAAAATGAAAAGGGTTATGAGAAGAATTACAGAGGCTCTATAGCAAGCTATGCAATGTTGCCTGGAGTGAGAGTATCTGAAAAAATAAGGTCTCTTAGGCTTAGTTTACTCATCCTTTCAAAATCAGATAATTTAACACTTGGGTGACCAGGGAAGCCTCAGTAAAATCTGAAGCATTTGTCTCTACATGAAGAGAAAGCCATATCCTTCCATCAGCTACTGTCTCTGAAGAGCCATAGGAAATGATTCAGCCCTTTTTGCTGTCACATCTCATATAGCAGAGGAGAAATATGGATGCTACGAGCAATATTTTTATGAGCAAGTTTTCCTAAAGAGCACTCGGGCTTCTGCTTCTTTTCCTGGTGCTTCCCACTGTAGATAAGGAAGTCTACCAGTATCTCTAAAGGCAAAATAAAGCAGACATAAAGTATGAGGTGGTAAAAAACCTGCCTGCCAAGTGTTTTCTTCTAAGAGAATAGCAAAAATAAATTTTCTTAATTTTTAAATTCTTTGTGTTACAATTTATCCAATTAAAATGATGAAGATACTGCCTAAATGCAACAGACAAGTGAGCTGTCAGCCACTTGGAAAATAGGAATGTGTTAGCTACTTGTGGCCTAATGAGAGACTGTACTTACTGCTTGCCCTCCAAAAGCACATACCTTTTACAATAGAGAAATCCTTAAGAAATAATGAGTCTCTAAATACAAAAAAGGCCTTTAAAATTACAGGAACATATTTTTAATACATATGCTGTTTTTTAAAATGTAAATAGGCAGTGATGTTTGAGGAAGAATAAAATAAACTTCTTTCCATGTACTTCTGATGAGGGATAAAATAATTTAAAATGTCATTTGCATCATAGAATTGTTCACCCCTGTATCCTATTTCTGCCAATTTAAATGAAAATTTTATCATAAATTTAAGAAAATAGGGTTATACAGTGGAGTGGGAAATTTCAAGTAAATTTTCCCACTTCATGGAACAAACTGAAGATTGGTACATCTTGATTTCTTAAATATATCCCTCCTAAAGGCTCATAGTGGGTTGCAACTTAATCCCATGCTGCCTGTGCAGTCTTTTATGGCGTAACAACTCCAGAGAGTTTGTATGTGTATGTGTGGTATTACATGTTCACACAAATCTGTAGCTGATATTTTTTACCTATTTTAAAAAATAAGCTGCCATGGTACCAAACTTTCCCAGCAGCTGGGCAAGGCTGGGTCTTCCTTCACCCACACATATGGGCAGTACAGGAGCACAGATCCCAAAAGGATTCAGGTTCCGTGCATGGAATCGTAAGGAATTAGCACATGATGGAGACACTGTCCTCTCCTTCATGCTGCTGCTTCAGTATGGCCCATAAATGCTGAGGCTGTGGAGTGCCCCTAGGGTTTGGGTGGAACAAAGCCCAGGACCTCAGTGGAGCAAATCCAGGGAGCCAGAACTGAAAGCTGGCAGAAGTGCTGGCTTCTTGTCCTTACCTTGAGGTCACGAAGTGATGTGTTCTAAACTTGGAATGCTAATACTTGCAAGACATCAGACCAAACCGCTCTACTTTGAGTCTTCCGTGGAGCCGTGAAAAATGGTGCATGTTTTAGCCTTGTATCATTAAACTATAAGGCATCCCATTCAAACTATTTACAAGAAATATTATGTAGGAAAAAAAAAAAAAGAGAAACATTATAAAATCACAGAATAGTCTGTGAAGTGAAGGTGACCTTAAACATCATCTCATTCCAAAATACTCCCATTTGATTCTGATTGTGTCTAACCCCTGTGGTTTTATCAATAGCCTCATGATAATTATTTTCTTTAGCACCTAGTCTTATGATACAAGTGCTAGTGGCAGCATTAGAGCTGAAGGAGAGCAAATATTGCTGACAGAGTCATTGAGGAATCCTGAGCCTACTGAAGCAGAGAACCTGGTTTTGCAGACATCTGCCTGTGTCCCAGAGGAGAGTGTGAGAAGTTCATCAGTGCCTGTATTTGCATATGTGTTGGGACCTGAGATCTTTTCCAGAGGTCGTTACTCTGAGGAGCAGAAATACTTCCTGTGTTGGACCATTTGCATCACAGCAGCACACAACAAATTCATCCTCACAACGAGTATAGTCTGGATTTTTACTTGAATCTCTATTTTTTAAGGCAGTATGATTTGTAGTGTCAGCAAATCTGTTGGACCAAGGGAAAAAAGCCCAGGCAGGAAATATGCTTATCTTGGTTTCATTTTCAGGCAGCCATGTAGGACAGGGATTCCTACTGCTCTGAAGAGTGTTCAGTGTAGCAAGTAATCACATGCATAGTGTGTGACATCTAAGAGCTTCTCATACCATGGATTGACTTTTACGACTGTACAGATGCCTTTCATTATTTTTATTCATATTCATTGCATGAATAAAAAGTATGAGATGTTTAAAATCTCTTCTCATTGGAGACAGCTTTTTTGGAATGAATTTGAGTAACAAAGACATATTATTCAAGAAGATCAAAAACAAAGAAGTGGTGTGTGCCTATTGTCCCACTTGCTGCATACTGGCCTAAGGGGAGAGAGAGCGGTTCATGATTTGCACACATGTTCTTTGGTGATTCCTGCAACTTCAGATGACATCCATTAACAAACTATGAAGAGGACCTCACTGTTTCTGATACCTTTTTTGATACCTTTTTTCTTAATAATTATATATAGTTGAAAGGTTCTCATTCAAATTTACTGTAAAATTCCTGCCTAGTCCCTAGAAAATGAGTATAAAAGGGAGAATCTACCAGGATAAAAAGGACATGGGATCATAGCCTTGTTGCAACAAAACCCTCTGAGTAGGCATAGGGGAGGGGTACAGAACTGAATGTATCAGTAGCACATCAAAGTCTTTCAAATAACACCATTTTTCATTCAACAGTTTCAGTTCAATTAATGCACTTTTTTTGCATTGAAAAGGTTAAGATGATGGCAGAAGCTGCTCAAGAAGCAAGTGTATCTTTTGGAAGGTCATCCAGAGAACAAGATAGAGCACAAAACTCTAGAATCTATATGCTTTTCTCCCCAAAAATTGTTACTTGAGGCCAGGTAGTTCCTTCCATCTAATCCATTTGAGAAGTGGTCACTGTATATGGGACATGATCATTTTTTGTAGTTTTATTTTTTAATTTTCTCCACACAAACTCTATATGCAGAAAGAGTTTGTTACAGGTGACTTGAAGGCCCTACCCATTTATGACCTATAGCAGAATGGGCTATTAGAGCCACTGTATTCATTTATTTTAAGTCCAACCCAAGAGTATCCAGATCAATCCCTGAAGTATCTTTTTTGATAGTTTGTATCTGCTAATTGTATAAATACTCTAAAATACTGAATATCTGATTGAAATTTAGTGTCAGAACAGCTTTCATGGTGTTGCAGTGACACCCAATTTAAGAACAGTGCTACTTCAGGGCAAAGGGAAAAATCTTTGATGTACTATGTTTAATGATGTAATCTTGTTTGACATTCCAATTTCCTGTTGTTCTATTGTGTACAGTGCTTAGACTAAAACCAATTAACCCTTGCAGGAGCCTAGTTCTCTGAATATAAAATTTGCATTAATTTCCAGTGACATAGTAATTGAAGCATGACAAAAAGGCTGCAGTTGATTAAATACTGAATTAGGGTTTACTATTTGGAAAGCATTGGGATCACTAGCTCTTGACTTTATGGATCACAATTTATAAATTAGGGCATGTGGGATTGGTGAATATACTAAAGCGTGAAAAATCTAGGTTAAATTTTGAAAGTTATATATATGACATACATTTCTTTTAAATATTTCTGGTTTATTGCCTTTTAAACAAAGTGAATTACAAAGGAAACAGAAAATGGGTTTGCAGTATTTTGTCTGGCTAAGCAACTTTTGACAAGGATGCTATAACACTAAGAGAGACACAACTGCTTGAACTAGATTGATGAAATGGACTTTCATTGAAATTCAGCTTGAGAATAGTGAAAAGGAGCAGAATAGTAGTGACAGTGAGCAGAACATGATAATAACATTTTCCATGTCAAAAATATCCCTACATTGATGGTGAAATACAGAAAGAAAAAAATCCCAAAGCCTGTTCTATCTTTCTGATTGATTGATTCCTTCACAAAAATGTGTCCTTCTCAACTTGCTCTAGCATTTGATCAAAATGTCATTGTTGAGGAATGTTAAATGACTTGCCAGCAGTCTCTCTCACCCTGGGCTGTGCATTAGTTTGGATCATCAAGATTACCTTGTGCTAGCTCTCCTTAAGTCACACAAAATAGCACCTCCTTCTCCCTGCCACAATCACGGGCTGCTACAAATGGAATGGAAAGGGAAAGGCTTCTTCAGGCTCTGGAGCACAGAGATTGAAATGGAACTTGTGCAGTAATCAGCTTCACACAGCACAGGAAGACCTGGAGTGACCAAGGTGAAGGGCAGCTAGGACACTATCTATGAACACACTGGTATTAAAGGAAGGGTAAGAACGCTGGGTGCCCACTTCTCAGTGGGGCAGGGAACTTAGTGAGAAGCTACAAGGAAAAGGCTGATGAACTCATTGCAGTTTTCATCTCAGCTTCTTCACTGGAAGGCTTGTCCTCAGGGCTGCCAGGTCCCTGAGGCTTCTAGCAAGATCCATGGGGGCAAACCAGTACTCATGGCAGAGGAAGAAAGGTAGGCATCATTTAAGCCTCTTGTGCATACACGAGTCCATAGAACTGGGTGGGATGCATCTAAGTTTGCTGATGATATTGTGATGCCCCACTGCATCATTTGTGAGATGTCATGGCAACTGTGGACACTCCTCAGAATTGGAAAAGGCAGATGTCACATCATTTTTAAGAAGGGCAAGAAGGTGGATTCAGGGGACTACAGATTAGTCAGTCTCATCTCAGTCTCTAGGAAGGTGATGGGGCAAATAGACTCATAATTAATTTCTAAACTAAAAATAGATGACAAGGAGCCAGCACAACTTTATCATAGAATCATGGAACCGTAGAGTGTCCTGGGTCTGAAAGGACCTTAAAGATCATCTAGTTTCACCCCACTGGGACACCTTTCACTGGATCAGGTGGCTCAAAGTCCTATCCAACCTGGCCTTGAACACCTCCAGGCATGAGACATCCACAGCTTCTCTGGGAAACTGGTTCCAGTGCCTCACCACTCTCAAGTAAAGATTTTTTTTCTAAAATTTAATCTAAGTCTAGTCTCTTTCAATTTGAACCTATTCCCCTTGTGTTGTCACTACATGCCCTCATAAAATAGTCTTGCCCCATCTTTTCTGTAAGTTCCCTCAACATACAGGAAGGCCACAGTGAGGTCATCCTGAAGCCTTCTTTTTTCCAGGCTATACCTGTTTTTCCAGGTGTAGCAAGTGGAAATCATACCTGACCTTCCTCACTGCCTTCTGTGAAGAGGTGATGGGTGGCATGGCCAAGAGAAATCAAGTGGATGTTGTACACATTGACTTCAATGAGGTCTTTGACACAATCTCCCATAGTATCCTTATCACTGAATTTGGAAGATAAGGGCTGTATAAGCAGACAAAATGGTGGGTGGGGAACTGGCTCAGCTGGACCCAAAGAGCTGCAATTAGTGGTGCAAAGTCCAGCTAATGGTCAGTAACTAGTGGGGTCCCTCAGGGGTCAGTAACAGAATCTAACATGCTTAAAGTCCTCAGTAACAACCCAGGTGATGGGACAGAGTGCATCCCCGGTAATTTTGTAGATAACAACAAGTTGGAGAAAGCAGTCAATGTTCTGAAGGGCAGGGCTGTCGCTCAGAGAGATCTGGACAAGTTATAGGTTACAAGGAACATCATGAAGCTCCATAAGAGCAAGATACCGCATGTAGGATGGAATAGCACCATGTAATATGACAGGCTGGGGCTCAACCATCCTGGAAAAAGCTCTGGAGAAAGGGATGTGGGGCTCCTTTGTGGAAAAGAAGCTCACCATAAGCCAGCAGTGTGTATTTGCAGCAGGGGCTGCATTAGGAAAAGGATCACCAGCAGTGCAAGGGAAGGGATCCATATTGCTCCAGGATTTTAAGACCACATCTAGGGCAGTGTGTCCTCTTTTGGAGTCTAAAGTACAAGATTGGTATTCATATACTGAAGTGAGTCCAGCAGAGACTACAAAGCTGATAAAGGACATGGAGCACAGGTCATATGAGAAAAGGCTGAGAAATCTGAATTTGTTCAGCTTGGAAAAGCTGAAGGGCAGACTGTGCTGCTGCCCACAACTAGCTGGTCAGAGAATGATAGAACTAGAGTCTCCTGAGGGCACGCCATGATAGGTTGGGAGGCAATGGGAGCAAGCTGCAAGGTGCGAGATTCCAAATAAATATAGGGGGGGAAAAAATCCTATAAGAATTATCAAATACTGATGCAGGATGTCCGGAGATGTGTAGTCTTCATCCCTGGACATGTACAAAATTGACTGGCACAGACCTGAACAACTTGATCAGTTTTGATCTGTTTTGAGCAGGGCATAGGACAATTTGAATTCTGAAGATCCCTCCCAGCCTAAGACATGATTCTGGAACTCTGACCGTATTCTTGAGATTGAGAGGGAAAACTTCTATCTGCTCCTATACTGACAGCCACAGAGATTTGAACATTTCAGGCCAGAGGTAGACTTTATTTTAAAGTCCCTTAACAACAGTTTTGAGGTGTGTTTCCTGAGTAGTCAGGCAAGCTCTGTTCTGTGGGCAAAATAAAAAGCTTTTAAATTCACAATTGTGCAATCTTCCACATTTTGCTCTCACACCATCCTGTGTGTATCTTCAGTATCCTATGGAGACTTCTGAAAATTAGGAATTGGAAAGTGCATGTTCCCAGAGTAGAGTATCTTTTCCCTTGAAACAGGACTGTATAATTTAGTTTTGCAAAGCCTTTTGGATTTTTGATCCCAGGATGGAATGATTTAAAGCTATGATCACATAAATTGCTTTCACAGGCTTTGTTTTTTGTTTTTTTTTTTTTTTTTTTTTTGTTTTTTTTTTTTTTTATNGTTTTTTTTTTTTTTTGTGGTTTTTGTTTGTTTGACTGTTCATTTTTTTTTTGTTGTTCCTTGAACAAAACTTCACTGTTCATTAGTTTGTAAATAAAACATCTGACATCAGCAGATCTCACTTATGATTGCCTGTACCATCAGTTCATATGCATTTAGTTGATTTTATCACATGACTCTAGGTAAAGGATGCCTCAGTAGGTTTACAGAAGAGTAAAATTAGTGGCTATGTATTTCAGACATAAAAAATTATTTTTAAAAAACGCTGTTATTGTGGCCAGCTCTACTTTGTTCTCCCTATGAAGAATTCTCCCTTTATACAGCAATTTAAAGGCTGCATTCTACAGTCACTGAACTATTTGGAGTTTTGCCTATGCAAATTTACTTGTTTTGAGAGTTAGCCACGAGAGTTAATCACAAGATTAACTTGTTCTGTGAGTGAACCACAGCAACTTTCCCAGCTATCCACGAGGAGTAAAACCTCCAGGGCTGAACACAAGTCTCTACAGCTAGTGAATGGGACAGTTCCACCTCTGTGACCAAGCCCAGGGGGTCACACAGTGCATCACCTCCAACTCCAGTTGTTAAATTAGGAGTATCAAATATTTCACAGCTCCTTCATGTTCTTAACCTGGAGTAATTTTATGCCACAAAAATATTTATAAATATAGACTGCAAAAATAATCTCATTAGTCAGATAAAGGTATTACTAACAAGACGATGAACAGGAATCAGTTGTGTATTCTGCAGCTGACAGTCATAGTGGTCTCACTGCATGCTCATTGTAACTTGAGGTAAAATATTGATTTATTATTATAGATAATAATGATGTGCAAGATCCAGTTAAACTAACAACATATCAATAGCTGACTGAAAATAAATTGTCTTCCTCTTTTTCCATTAAATCTGTAAACATCTTTAAGTGCAACAAATTTTTCAGATGACCAAAACTGTTTTATATACATATTAAGAAATATATACAATCTTCCATATATATTTATTCATTGGCAAATTCCCAAACTGGTGCAATTCATTAAAATACAATTGGGAAATGAAAGCAATAATTTTTATCTAAGTATGTTCTTAAAGGAAGAAGTGAAGAGAGAAACACATTTCTTCCCCTGAGAGTGAGCCAGGCAGAATTATTCCGTTCAGTCAATAATTCAGTGAGAAATCTCATCGAAGTCAACAGTAATAGGACTGTGCCTTTAGTTTTAATTCTTCCTTGAGAGTGACATTTTCATTTGCACAGAGAGACAGGATAAGACTAATGCATTGTTTCAGTCTCATTTAGACTTTATCACACCTCCACTTCTCTCTTTACTGAAACAGAATTTACAACTGGTCTTCACCCATCTATGCGAGAGTAAGCTTTTTTCCGAATCAGAAATCTACTGTAAGAACAGTTCTAGAATACATTTACTTATTTTATTTAACAGAAGATACAACACTTTTTAATCAAGGTAACACTAAAAGTTTGAAAACACTCCACATTTTCTGGAAACAGACTTTTTCCCTGAGGCCCTAACTTTTCCTTCACTAGTTACCTTGTGCAGGACACAGGGTCTACCTGACTTTTTTCCTCTTTTTTCTTAAAGTGCCTATATCAGATATGCTGGTGTAAATACTTTGACATAAAAAAGTAATAATTTTCTCAAAGATGCATGAATCTGTTCAGAGCTGATATGTTCTTCCTGACTATATTTTCAAATCATGCTGTAACCATATCAACTCTCTTGACAGTGCATTTATAAAGTTTTCCTTCAAACTAAACTTTGGGAAAATAGATTTTGAATTAAAGTAAGAAAAGGGAGACAATTAATTTAAGATAGAATTTAGAAGTTAGAAAATTTAAGGTAGGTAGAAATATACATTACTACACCAAGACGTTTCACCACTGAGAGCTGGATTTAGTCATCTAAATATTATTTTTATGCATTTGATTGACTTACAGGAAAATATAAATTTTATGGATGTGATTTATTTCCAGGTCTACTCAAATGCAATGCTTTGTAGTAATATGTGGTATAAAACTTATTTTAACAGGTGTGAGTTATGGTCTATACATCAGGACTGAACACGTAGCAGTACCTGGCACAATAATAGCAAAGTTGACTTTGCAACTACCATGCAGAACCTCTTTCAGGTAATGCTGTAGTGGCAAAATCCACACCTAATAATTCTGCACTGTTCCAAAAATTTTCCATCACTTGTGAGAAAGGATCTAATTTTTGAACACTTCTCTCTTTGACAGTGGTGAAACACTGGCACATGATGCCTGGAGAAGCTGTGGATGCCTCATCCCTGGGAGTGTTCAAGTCCAGGCTGGATGGGGCTTTGAGCAACCTGGAATAGCGGAAGGTGTCCCTGACCAGGTCAGAGTAGCTGGAATTAAATGATCTTTCTAGTCCCTTCCAACGCAGGCCATTCCACGACTCAGTGATTCTATTCAATTACTTGTGTGAGCTTCGTTTAGGATAGTTGGGAACATATCAGAGCAAGGATTCTGGAAGTGCTATTTAATTTTTAAAGAGCAGATATAATTTGTAAAATGACTTAATATGAATTTCAAGTCTTCTCCTCATGAGTATTGAGAGCGATAGCAGCTCATTTTTATGGCCAAAGAAATAGTTCCAACATTTAAATTCATTTTATGGAGCTTAACCAATAATTTTTGGACTCTATTCTGACCCATTCCAGTGAGAGATAAACCAAGGTCTATCAATTTACTTCTAATTATAATTCATCTATAAGTCAGACAACCAATTTTGACTTTCAAGTCACAATTTTGAGTACTCAGAGAAGTCAGAAGAAGCAGGATTGTCAGGAATCAAATTTTATATCTTTTCCTACTCTTCAGAGTAGAAAAGACACTCTTGAAATTCCTTATTTATTCTGGGAGAAATTTTACATGTAGATATACATGTGTATTTATTTTGTGCTCCCGATCTTGCTGTGGAAGTCATGAAGAAAAACAATACATATTGAAATTGTTTCAGACTTACAAAATTATTTTGCAGGTAAAATCTACTTATTAATGGTTGCTACTTTTAGCCGCAATATTTTTATTTTCTGCCATGAGGTTATATTTGTCCCATCTCTTTATTACCCCTATGCACGAAGTTTTCAGCTTCTTATCAGCCTACTACTGTATGAGTCTAAGGGTACTGAACTTCTGAGATTATAAGAAATTATGTGAAGAATGAAAGCAGATAAAATAATAATCACACTTGTTACTCTGCTGTACTTTACAAAGTCTTTTGGCAAACTTTTAAAATACTGTGGTTCTTTGATATTTTTCTATCGCTCTAGTAACATAAGGGTGATGTTTAATATATCTTTGGGTGATGTTTAATATATCTTTATGGATTCAGAAGGAGTATATTTGCTGTACAAATTAATATTACTACAGAAATATTTTTCATAATATTCATAATAACCAGGTCAGGAAACCCAAACTGGAATGTAATAGCAACCTGAATTCCTCACTGTCCCATTTCAATACCTGACATGGATTTACCAGAGACCTAGTTCCTCTTCCAGGAACAGCACTGCTAAGAAATGCTAAGAGTAATGTGCATTTCAAGCCTAATGATAAAATAAGTTCATTGACTCTGTTCTTGTGCACAGATCCCTAGGCTGATTTAGAGATAGTCCAATCATATTGTGTAAACTACTATAATGCTCTAGAATATAACCCAAATTGTAATCTGATCTGCACAGTCACTGGAAAAGCAGAAATCCAGTTGGAATTTGAACTGAGTTTAAAAACAAAGTGGAAAAGATATTTTTATTTTATGAACTGCAAATATGAAGTGTAGGTAAACTATTTATGGAATTAAGATGACCCATCTTTGCCTGAAATGTGTGTGTGTGAGCTACCTGATCTTTGCTGCAGTCAGTGAAGGTACAGCTACTGAGTTCTGCAAATCAGCTTCCCTGATCAATAAAGATATTTCTGTTTCAAAAGAAAAGGAATAATTTCCTAAAACTCTAAGGACTACTGTATTTAGAAAATGGATTGTGTGCAAACATCTACACTGGGTTCATCCCAAATTGAGCAAGATAAATCCCTCTCTAGCTATCCAAAATTAGGTATTTGAACTCGTAATCAAAGCTGCTTGTAAAGTCAGTGAAAGGAGACCAGCACCTCCGCAAAGCAATGAAATTTATCCTTGGTTGTGTGTTTATCATCACAGATGGCAGGAAATATATCTCTACTATAGGGAACCTTGAAGGTTGTTGTAGGTTAGACACCAGCAGTGGGTCTTGTTCGAGATTAGATGTAAACATATGAGTCAAATATATCAGCTACCATTATAGTCAAAAGGGCATTCTTTTTTGGTCTAGCATCATTTGAAATGGTCTAGGATATCCTGTCTAGCGTCCAGTTGCCACTCCAGATGATCACAGGTCATATGCTATAATTTCCAGTCTGTCACAAATGTGTCAGATGTGCTAAAGTGCATCAAATGACATTTTATATAGATATTTTGGTAAATCAATGAAGTTCAATGAAAATTCAGTCTTTTCTAAGGGAAGAATATTGTGTAAGGTAAATCTGTGAAAAATCAACTAATTACGTTATCTACCATAAAATTACCTGCAAAAGATGAACAGAGTAGACACACTGTATTGCCATTCTCAATGTATGTAAGTATGAAAAACCTGTGAGGAAAGTCTCTGATGTTAGTATTTGCTTTTACACAAATATTCTTCTATCCAGTTTACAAATTGGATTCAAAGACACCATTACTGTCACCAGTACATGCACAGAAATGCAATGTTTGGCTTATGTGTGGAAAATAGAGTGTCTGTCTCACTCTCTGTTCAGATACAGAAGGGAGGAAAATACCACTCCAGAGCCTTGATGAGCTCCTGCACACATGGACTCACTATATCTTCTAGGAAATGAATCCTGATCTTGTATAAAGAATGCAAAACTCCTGCTGAAGTAAAAAAATACCTCATTCATATGTCTGGAAACAGGATTCAGCTCTCAGAACTAAAACAGCTTGCACCCACCTGCTGCTTTAATTCTGAAACACATTTTCAATTAATATCTTGTATAAATCACAAATCCAGAGCAATGTGCTTTACTATGAAGACAGTATTCTAGTCATAAAGTGTGATCCAAGTGGAAACTCCCCAAAACAAATCAGGAATGGCCAGAACATTACAACTATGTTCTTGGTTTTCTCCACAAACAAACTCTTGCATTGACTATTACACATTTACAAGGTTTCAGTTTTCATTTGGTTATTGTTGTTTAAAGCAGGAGAAGGCTTGCTCTTCTGGCCATCAGTTCCCCCTTTGGATGTGTCCTGGAAGAAAAGCCTTGGCATCCACAGTGACATTAAAATTCGTTTATATTCATTCCGAAAATTCTGGTTAAGAAGACCATATATTATTGCATTAAGGCAGCTGTTGAAATAGGCCATTAAGTAACTTATAATGAATAGCCATTCAGGAACTTTTGGTGCCATTTCTGTAGGATCAATGGCTACAGCCAGTCCAATGAAGTTTAGAGGTGCCCAGCAAAAGGCAAAAATCACAAAAACAACAAACATGGTAAGAAAGTTTCTGAAGTCACTTGGCTTCAATCTTGGCTTCGTTTCTGACTTGACTCGTCTTCGAACTTGAAGCACTAAAACCCAGATTCGAAGGTAGCAGAAGCTGACAATGGTGATAGGGACGATGAAGTGGATGACCACAACAGCTATTGTGTAGTAGGAGCTTGCAGTCTGGACAAACGTGCATGAATAGATGCGTGGATCATACTTCAAAGAGCCAACAAAAAAATTTGGCACAATTGCAATTACTGTTAATATCCAGACTAAGGAGACATACAACATTGTATTCCAACAGCTGTACACTTTGTCATAGGCAAAACTATGACATATGTAGCAATATCTGTTTATTGCAATTGCAGTGATGTTGAAAATAGATCCTATTACACTCAGTCCCATCACAAAGCCACTCGCTTTACAGTGTGTTTCACCCAGTGTCCATCCATTGTGGAAAATTGCTAAGAGCACCAGTGGGTATGGATACAAGGCCACTGCCAGATCAGCCAAAGCTAGGCTCACCACAAATGCGTTACCTGGAAGGAAAGAAAAATACAGAGGCATAAGTCTGAAAGCAAGCATAGCTGTGAAGCAGAAGAAAAATGTATCCAATTATTTTGGATGTCTACAATGCTAAATTATTGGTGATGTCAGCAAGCAGCTGGTATATAAAACCAATAGGGAAATGATTTTACAATGCAACTTGGAATACCACAGAAATATCTGCAGCAACATGATGCTTCAAATCTGTTGGTGACTGGATTATATCCTCCTTGTTCTTTTTATCTCTAATAAACATAGCCATCAGTGAGCCGTTACATAAGACCGTGTTGAGTTGTTTAAGTGTAGCTAACTCCATGGCTGGATTGATAAAATGAAAAAGGAAAAAAGGTCTAAATTGTGCCAGGTAGGTAAGCCATTATGCCATTCTAAGCTATTACTGGAATACTAATGGGCTTGAAAAGCAGAAAGGAGAAGGATATACAAAGACTAAGTCTATAGCTAATGGAAGGATGTGTTGTTTCATGTATACTTTAAATTGCTGCACAGTACTCTGCAGAGTAGATATTATCTGCATGAATGGTCTACCCATACTGCAGTTATTTTCTGATTGGATTATCTAAGGAAGAGTGAATTGTCTTCGCCACTCTCTGAAGAAAAGCATATTTAATTATACAAAGAAAAGTTCCTTTCATGCAAGAGGAAGTATTCATATTTTCTCCAGATGATATTTAGGGAGTAGAGGTGATATGGTTGAGCCCCGTTGTCTCTTTTACCAGTGTCCTTTTCATCAGTTTGAAATTTCTGACATTGTAAACTATAGTTTATATAGTATGTATATAGTAAACTATATTCCTGAAATATGTTCTTTAGGAACCTCACTCTAGATGATAGAGGTACTAATTTTGAATTCTTGGCATTTAGGTAACATAAAATGTATATGCTTTGTATGGTTTTGTATATGGCTTGCACACTCTTTTTTCTTTCCTGGAAGTCCTTCACAACATGAATTGATATGGAAAAAATCCAAGCAATTTTTAAAATCGTGCAGGGAACACAATAATTTTTTGAAAAGAGCAGTTAGATGCTCCATTATACAAATTCTGAGCTTAATAATCCTCAACTAACAAAGCAGTTCTCCATGTCGTATTAAGAATGGCTTTAACTGGAAGTCATAAAAGCAACAACCATGTAGAAATATACTCATCAAAAATGACAGAATTTCACATCTGCTCTGTTTGCTCCACTGCTTTACATCTGTAGCTTCCTGAATTAAGGAACGGGGACCTATCTTTCTCCCATATGCTTTAGGGGACCACTATGCTCATCAGAATTTGCACAACAGCAAGTAAACTTAATGGAAAGCAGGATTATTCATCTTTGCTCTCAGAAACATAGTCCATCTCAAGAGTGGGGCACAACTTATTTTAGATAGTTCTTTGTTATATATTTAGTAGCCTGTTTTATATATTTTTAAAAGCTACACAAGTCTTTTCATAGCTGCAGCTTTATGATTTATAAGGAAAGATTGAACAAATTAGGGAGATGATTGAGTCATCTTTGGGCCATGGTAATTTCAAACAAGCAAAGCAGGAAGGATATAACCCGTTCCTATGATTGTTGTCAATCCAAACAAGCTTCATTCACCACAAGGAAGTTTCAAAGTAGACACAGAGAAAACAAAATTAATGGCAAGAAGAAGGAAGTGCGGGAACACCTTGTTTTGAGTTTGCCACTGAAGATTGTAAGAAAACATAAAACAAGTATTTGTCAGTACTGGCCTAGATAAAGCTGATCCTTTTGTACAGGAGATGACTGTGAGCCATGTGGAGCCATGTGGTAAATAGGACAAAAACCAAAACTAACAAAAGAACAGGGGCATCTTTTCAGAATGTATTGACATCATGGCAGCAAGAATTTCTCTTGTGTTTTTTTATCACTGTATCTGACATTAGAAGATAGAGAATTCAGAAGTTGGAAGTCAGAAGAAAGGAAAGAAGAAAAAAAGACTCTTTTTTCTGTTTTAAAATGCCTTTTGGAGAAAGAGAGAATTTAGTCTAGTGTGTGCACTAAGATTAATCTGAACTCTAAGGCCTCCCAGCATCAGCTTCTACCCAAAATGTAATTGTTCAGTTGAAATAGAGTGAGCATTCAGCTCTTTCAATCACTTTTGGAAATTTACTGTAAAGTACATTTAGCAAGAGATTTTCAAAGTTTTGAGTGCAATTTGGGACTTCTTGAAAATTCCAGGTGCAATGAATAAATAGAGTGAGCAAGGAACTTGTCAAAAACATAATTTACTAGTTTACAACTCAGAAGAAAAATGGTCCAATATCTATAAAGGCCTCAGGTATTTGTGATTTGTCACTTTTATGGCTTCTTACAGGGTTGAATGTTCCTACTATGCACTGCAAATTAAGGTCCAATGGTATTTTTCTGTCTTTGTGGATGACTGCAGAATTAAGTTTAATGTTTATTACTGCAATGAATAATCTACAGAAGTAGAGAGAAACTTTCCTAATTCTTAAAATGTAAATAAACAACATTTTGAGAAATCAAAGGTCTTAGACATCTTTTATGTGCTTGGAGAAAGTAATGTTCCTTGATACACCTAACCCATGGCTTTTAGAGTGGCCTAAATTACACTTATAATATAACTAAAGAGGTAACTTTTTTGCTGCTTGTAACAAATAGAAAGCACAGAATTTTCATCTAGCTGGAATTATTATCATTGCTTCTGGAATTGATGAACGTCATTCTTAGATTTCAGTTTCATAAGAGAGAGAGAGAGAGAGAGAGAGAGAGAGAAAGGTATATTCATTTTTTTCCCTGGAATGGAAAGACTCCTTAATTACAGGCAGTAGCCACTAAATGCCAAATATCTTCCCAGGTATTTAAAAATATGCACATCTGTGCTGTTTTAAACACTGATAGTTGTATGCATAAAAAAAGAAAACAAGTTCTAATATTGACTTTGTGTGCAGCAGAACTATATCAGTATTGCATGAAGCACTCATGCATATTGGTTTTCTTGCTACAACCAACAAGAGAAAGAGAACTATCACACCCTCTTGTAATCATGATATGACTTGATTCAGGAATTCACTCATGGAACAAAATTTTTTTGTAAGGCAAAAACTTTTAAGGGCTGAGGATCTGCCTTTTGAAAAGACAACTGACTTTTAATGTCTCTACTAAAATCAGAAGCAATTGAAATGAGAAACTATTATTTAAAAGGTTTTTCTTCTGTCTTTGGTTTTAAACTGGTGAAAATGCTTCATTATATATCATGGTATTGTTTGGTTGGTTTATTTTTTTAGGTAGCATTTTGTTTGTTACACATTTGTTTAGCAAGTTTTTATACGTTGCATACAGACATCACCCTCTTCGATCTATGGCACCGGCAGCAAGTGGAACAGAGAATTAAGTCTTTCACACACTAACATTTGAATTCCCTGTGACAGTACAAGCCAAAACCTAGGATAAGCTTTGATTTACTGAGACATGTTAATTTGGTATAATGCTCAACAGTGTGTTGCTAACAGAAGGTGTAACATAATGCTCTAAACAAATGCCAGATTGGTGTTTGTTTTCTTTGAATATGGCAGTTTAAAGGCAGTGATATGCTCTTTAGTAGTTTTGTTTCATGATTTCAGATATTAGTGAGGTATACTGCAGACTTAGATATAAGAGAAAGGGACAGGCAATAGATTTCCACTAGAACAGCATATTTTAGAGACTCTAGTAAAAAAATATGGCATAAAAAATGAATCAAAGCTGGTCTTCAGTTTATGGAACATCCAGGTTATTTCTTTTTTAGGAGATGTGTGTTCTATGAAGCTGTCTAGAATTATTGGTCACTATAATTATCCTCTTATATGTACAAAGAAAAACCCACCACTAGGAGTAGAATCATAAAATCATTCAGAATTTAAAGGACCTTCAAGACCATTAAGTCCAACTGTTAACCCAGCACTGCCAAGTCCACCTCTAATCCACATTCCTCAGTACCACGGGCAGCCTGTTCCAGTGCTTGACAACCCTTTCAATGAAAAATTTTTTTCCTAATATTTAATCTAAACTCACCTTAGCACAACTTGAGTCCATTTTACTCTTGCCCCTTATCTTGCTACCTGGGAGGAGAGACCAACCCCTGGCTACAACCTCCTTTCACGTCGTTTTAGAGAGCAATAGTGTGTTCCCTGAGCCTACTTTTCTCCAGGTTAAATACCCCCAACTCCCTCAACTGCCTCCTTCTCCAGCTCTGTTACCCTTCTCTGGACATGCTCCAGCATCTCAGTGTCCTTCTTGTAGAGGGAGGGCGCAGAACTGAACATGGGATTCACCAGTGCTGAGTACAGGGGGATGGTCACTTCCCTGCTCCTGCTGGCCACACCATTGCTGATCCAGACCAGGATGCCATTGGCCTTCCTGGCCACCTGGGCACACCCTGGACCATGGTCAGCCACTGTGGATCAGTACCACCAGGTCCTTTTCCACTGGGCAGCTTCCCAGCCCCTGCCACCAACCTCTGGGGCTGCCTGGGGTTGTGGTGACCCCAGGTGCAGGACCAAGGACTTGGCCTTGTTGAACCTCACACACTTGGCTTCAGTCCATCAACCCAGCCTGTCCAGATCCCTTTGCAGAGCTTCCTGCCCTCCAGCAGATCAAGACTCCCATTCAGCTTGGTGTTGTCTGCAAACTGAGGGGGCATTCCATCCCCTTTTCCAGATCACTGACAAAGATATTAAACAGGACTGGCCTGAAGAAGAATGCTGGACTCACAAGAACAAAAGCTTAGCATGTAGAAAGAACCTTGAGATTGTGGCTGAGTGACTTGCAGACTCCTGGACAGGAACAGAACTGTGTTCTTGGCCCTACATCTACAACTATGAGTTAGTGCTGGAAGCCACGTTTGCAGAACCTGAATTTTAGGCTTATTAGGCAGATCTCTGTTGTTGACACAGACTTACTGAAAGGAGGTACCTAAGTAACACTGTAGTTTTTGAGATCATTATTTTGGCATGATTGGCAACCAGGCATGAATGTAATCCAAAACAAAACCTCCACTTTTTCTGCATGCTCACTCTTCTCCTTCTGGTTAAATATGGGAACACCAGTCCTTGCTGCGAGTCTGGCACCTTGAGTTTGCCAATAGACTACAGGTGCAAAAGTGCTGTTAAAAGCTGAGTGAAAGGGCCTGAGGTTTGTACCCCCGTGGGTGCACAGTTTTGCTTGCCTGTGGCTTCCTTCCTCTGGTGCTGGTGGGAACGGTGGTGGTTCTCTGTTGCCACCTAGTGCGGGAGCCACAGCAGGGACAGCACACTGCGTCACCTAGCAGGGCAGGAGCAAAATGCCAGTGGCTGGTTCTTCCAAAGGAAAACGCTGATCATTAGTCAGATACTACATTCACAGGGTGATACATACTTTTCTGGGCTTCTGATACTTTCTGACATTGCAGGAACTTTTCCAGTACTGGGTATTTTCAGAGAGAAAAGGGGAAGCAGAAGAGGCAAGACAGGCTCTACTATTAGAAATTTCACTGTTGCCTAGTGGTTAGGACACTTCCATGATAGAAGAACCTTTCTTTAAAAAAGACTTGAGTTAATGTCTCCCGTAGTCCCCAGAGAGTGCCCAACTCACCAGCCCTGCTGCTCTTCTGGGGTTAGCGTGCTTGTCTCTTTCTAGGTTATGTTCAAGAATTTCAGCCTAGAATCAGAATACACAGGTTACCACTTGTATTGTAGAGTGCTCTTTACCAGTATGCTCATCAAAAAAAAAAAAAA
>VXBI01004851.1:1860696-1876480 GCA_013397375.1 Toxostoma redivivum
AAAAAAAAAAAAAAAAAAAAAAGTAAAAAATCCTTCTCATGATTTAACAGCTGGGAAACTGTGATAGGTGCAGGAACTCTCCAAGACACTGATTAGGAAGAACAGGTTCACGAACCTGGCTCTTACTTTTCCCTGTTAGATAATATCACCTCTGTTTGGCAGCACTGGTCCAGCTTTCTTCTCCCAGACGACATCATAGTGGCATACTGATGCTGAGGGATGGAGCCAATAGAAGAGCTAGAGCTATTAAATAAGGCTAGCTGTATTAAAGCAAACAAAAGGGAGTAGTTGCTGCACAAGGTAGTAAATCCTTAACAGATTTTGCAGATGTAAAAATTTTACTCGTGTTTGAAGGAAGACTGGAAAAGTATTAGTAAGAGTACTTATTTGAAGTACTATATTTGAAGGTTACTTAACAGACATACCATACTAGGATGGAAGGAACTACAAGCTGTAATAATACAGAAGCATCATGCAGGGTTTCTCTGTTCTCTTTTTCTCCTAAGTGCCTGCTTCCATCAGCTGTTAAAGACAGAGTATGAATATAGCTATGCCTTGTTCTGTGTGTCCAGCCATCCGAAACTGAGCTACATTTTGCAGCAGGCTCAGGGGAGAAGATCACTTATATCCATGCCCTAACAGTGAAGTCAGGCTCTTGCCTTGAGGATAGTCTAGGATGGAAAAGGCCCATGTTGTTGCTGAGAGAATCATAGATTGTAGAATCATACGATGGTTGGAGTTGAAAGGTACCTTAAGCATCATCTTGTTCCAACCCCCCTACTATGGACAGGGACAACTTCCACTGGATCAGATTGCTCAGTGCTCCACCCTGACCCTGAACCCTTCCAGGCTTAGAGCATCCACATTTTCTCTGGGCAGCCTGTGTCAGTGCCTGACCACCCTCCCAGTAAAGAATCTCTTACTGATATCTAATCCAAGTCTACCCTCTTTAGTTTAAAATCTCCCATTTTTCAGTTCAGATGTTACACGGGAACAAAGCCAAGGTTTTCACTCTGAGGGCTCAGCACTATGGGCACCAGTGGCAGCCCAGCCTCAGAACCTCCGATTGCTGAGCACAATCACAAAATAACAACAAAAACTGACTGTTTTTTCATTGGTTCATGAAAGAAGTCATGCTTTCTATATCTGCCAGTACATATCAGCTTAATTTTCTTCCCTTGAAGTAATCACAACTGTTGATTGCTTCAACCAAGAAAGAATAGGAAACCTAGTTGTACAACTGCAAGTATGAAAACTCATTTACTGCTGACAAAGGGGCGAATACAAAAGGCTGTAAAATACAACCGGTGCAATCTAGTTAGATCCTGTAAAGAGCCGGGCAACCTATAATTTTTAATAACTTTTTTTTCCAGTGTCCCAGCACTACATTGCATGTCACAGAAAAAAAAGGTGAAATATGTAGGATTTTATAAGATGTTTCTTTGTGAAACAAACAAACAAAAGCCCTACGCAAAACTTGTTCCAGATCAACCATAAAAGACTGAAGAGTGGAAGCAAACAAAGTAAGGATATTTCACTTCTAAAAAGTCTGGAAAAAACTTTATTATGCCCTGACAGATTTTAATTTATATTGTGTGAAACAACACTTCATTCCATTGCCTTCATCATAACTTTCATCTTTGCTACTGTCTTTAAACTGCATTTATGTCAAAGGAAATGATGTTGATTTTTTTCTTTGTTATTGCAACAAAACATTGCTCAAGTCCTTAGAATAATTTAACTTTCACCTTCTTTTAGAATAAAAAAGACAGGAAATGGAAAAATGAAAATAATTTTGTTCAAACTAAAACCATGTTTTGTTTTGTTAAGCTGTTTGGTTTGTGGGTTTGGTTTTTTTTAAAATTTTAATATTTGCTAGCAGATTAGTTGAATTTAAGAAACCAAACAAACCAACAAATCTCAGACATTAAATAGTTCTGTTTTAAAATATGGGGCTTAAGATATTACTGAAGATACTCAGGCTATCAGGCTGGTATATGATGTGAATAAAACTGGGAACTATTGGAGACTATGGGACACACTCGGGACCAATTTGCCAAGAGATTTGATGAGCCATGATATGGTGCATCTTGTAGTTTAGCCCTGCAGACCAATTTAAACAGCCCAGAACTTTTTTGACCAGTGTAAATGTAGGCATCTCCTCTTACAGAGCTGAAATCATGCAAGGGGCAATTTCCACAGTGGTTTGCTCAACTGCTCCGTAGAGCTGCAGGTGAAGGACTCGCAGCCTGTGGCAGATACTACAACTGATTCCATCTGCAAAAAGAAACCAAATCTAAGCCCATTATTCCTGCCATCTACTTCTGGGTGTTCCCCTGTGTTCGACTGCCAGACACAGTGGAGGATCCTGGATTTTTATAAAATAGAATCTGATACACTGCAGTAAATAAAGTACACAGGAATATCTAATTGGAAAACACTTATGTTGACAGGATGCCCATGATTCAAACAACATATGGAATCCCTTCGTTATAATCTTCTTTTCTTCTCTTGTTTCCTGTTTCACCAAGGAAGAAAATAGATGATACTTGAAGAAATTGTCCATTATAACCTCTCAATAAGGAAAAGTCTTACCCTTTCTGTTCTGAGTTTTTGGAAGGCCTCATTCATTACTGTACATACATAGGGAGACAAATGTCTTCAGAAGCTGTTGTCAGTCTCTGCCATCTGCTTCTTTTGGAAACAAGGTCTTAAAGCAAAATACAGTGACATGATTCATCTTATAATGATACTCACAGGTTTGTAAACAGCATGTGAACAGATGAATAAATAAAATGCTTTTACAGAAGATGATTGTGTATTCTCTTCTAAAGTATAAGCTGCTTTGTGTTCCAACTCAGTACAGACAAAGTGTGTAATGATAATTTGCTGAATCAAGGTCTTTTCTGAGAGCCAGTAGAAGCCTTGAAAAATGACAACAACTCTGCTGTGGCTGGGCTGCAAGTCATGATATTGTTGAGATAGGTAAATGAGGGGTGAAAGGCATGCAACCAATATAGCCATAGAATCATGAAAGTTGGATTTGATCTCTGGAGTTCATCTAGTCCAACCCCCCCATTCAAAGAGGGGTAAACTACAGTGGGTTCAGGGCCATGTCCGTCAGCCTCTCACTGTCTACAGCCACAGAGACTCAACAACCTCTCAGGGTGACCTGTTCTAGTAAGGAATCAGTGTACAGGATATTTACTGTTTTCACTAGGGAATAGAGGCAAGATGCTGTCAATTTTGTGACAGATGAGGGTCAAGTAAATCTTGATTTACTAAATAGCAGTGGATACTTAAGATCATACCTGTTACTATACATGCAGAGACCAGACAAGGTTATTAACAGTGAGCTAGACTTGCTTGGTCAGAAGAAGAGACCCTAGTGCAGATTAGAACAGATGGGGCTATGTTTTTCTAATCCTTCTGCCTTTGGATCCTTTGTGGCAGCAGAACCTTCTGAAAAATCTTTCACTGGACAAAATAGTCTGAGCTAAACAGAGAACTTGGACCAATAAACGTTTCCAGACCAGTAAATCTACAGACCTGTAAAGATACAGATCTCTGGGGGAGTGAAGTGTGAAGTGTGGTAAGGGCTGCACAGAAAGTGGCAGGAGGCACCAGCTCCTAGCAAAATCATTTTCAGAAAGCAATTCCCATGGGCTTTAGCAAGGCTAGAATGTTCCTCCTTATCTAGATACTCACATGCTAGTTTCATCTTACCCCTGCTGCAGAATCCTGTTCCACATGCTGCTTTGATGACCTTTGAGCACTGTGAGCTGTGCAACCAGCCCTTCAGACCAGCCCCTTGTGGCAGTTCTAGCTGATATACCACTGACTGTCCTGGTGACCTGTGATCCAGAAAGAGAGCTGTGGGTGACTTCTGTCTGCCTAACCTACTGAGTCACACCTCTTTTACTCCGTGAATACACTTGCAAACTGGATCGAACCAATATAATTGTTTACTAAGTCAGGCTCAAATGGAAATCTCTATATATATACTTCATGAGAATGTTTGAAGGTCACCTACTTAACTATTTTGTTTGCTCTCCATAAGCAGAGCAGATATTCTTGCTTCATCTTTAACCAGGAAGCTGACTGTACAGCAAGTTTTACAGTCTTTATGGTCCTAGCCTACCAGATGTTTTGTAAGAGTGACTAAAGAGGATTGTACTGTTTTCAGATTATCTAACCAAAGGCATAATTACAGGACCTCAGATTAGTTAATTTTTCTTCTACTTTGAAACAACAGATGCCCAGTGCTGCAATTGGACTCTGGATTGTGTAGTTGAGGTTTCATACCCAGCACCATAATCATGGTAGAATCTTTATAAACTCTTTCAATGCACTTACCAGTAGATATTTTTTAATAGGCAAATCAGTGTGGTTAACCCATCCTTTTACAAGGCCTGCCTCAACATGTGATTAATATCTTACACATTTTGCTTCTAATGACTGCAAATTGAAGACTAAAAAAGAAAAGAAAGTCTTTCTTAGCATGAAAACTGATTCAGAAAGTAATGTTTTGTCCATAGGCTCTAACCCTACCCGTGAATATAATAACAGGTACTTTTGCAATCACTTTGAAAATATCACAGGGAGACTTTTTGTCCTTTAGTAGGAATGATCTAAATTTCCATAGCATAACACTCACTTTCTGGCACTATATTTTATGCCAGTAAAACACCTGGAGTATAATGGTGTACTATCTGACTTGTGGCAGGGAAGTTTGAATTCTAAATATTCTTTCAGTCATGACCTCTAACGTAACAATACAAAGGCATATGAAGATACTATTAATCAGATATTTTTTCCTCTGTAACAATCCAAAAATTACACCCTATGCATTCCAGTGAGTAACAACTGATTTCAAGCAAGCTGGCTGGAATGTTTAGTCTCTTGAATATATTCCCAAGACTCCTAAGAACCTTAAGTGGCAGTTCACAGAAAGGAGGGATGGACAGTTCCCAGCTGTCACATAGTGACTATGCCACTTGCACGTCTTACATACCTTGAAGAAAAGCAGCATGTTTTAATACAACAGCCTTTTATTTGTCAGTAGAAAATCTGATCAGGGTTGACTACTTCTAAGAACATATTTTAAAAGTCCTAAGGAATATAGCTCTAATGAATTACAGCATGGACAGGATCTGCACACAATGGGCATCTTGAATAGACACTTTTTTCATTAAACAACGTGGATAATATTCAACAAGTAGGTTATTTTTACTGGAATAAAAAGTAGGACATAAAAATACCTAGATTGGTTATTATTACATATATTCTTAGATGACAGCCATCTCACAAAATGTTCTTTTCCCTATTTGCACTCAAATGAAATGCTGTGTATGCTTGAATTATTTGGAAAAATGGAACTGGCTTTAGAATGAGAGGACACTGAGAATTTCAGGCAGTACTGGACCAAATAATGGAGACATGAGGATGCCTCTTATTGGTTCCTGTCTTCTTTGCAGTGAAACATTTTACAATTTGCTGATAGTTCTAAACTTACAGTTAGTTAACATAATTATATTTACAAGGGCTGAGATACCAAGTGGATATTTTTCCTATTAGTCAGACTGTTAGCTCCAGTAGCTGCATGTGATATCTTCTGACAACAATTGTTGCCTACGTTGTGCAAATATGGCAATCTAAACCAACAGGTAAGCAGATGCTGTTCTATAGAAAAAAGATAACAATATTTATGGAACTATTATATAAATTATTACCTTCATAAGGTATTTAAACATTGAAACTGATCCAGATCCATAAAAAACAGGCAAAAAAATTAGTAAGTCTGTCAGAAGGGTTATATTTTTTCTGCAGACATAATTCAAGTGGCATTTATTAAAGAGTGTAATCAAATACCTCTACAATTAATAAATAATTTAGAAAAGAATCCCAACAATCAAGATTCTAGCCATTTGATGAACATGTTTAGGGTGTTTTTATCTGTTTTCATATCAAGACATAGCTGTCCCATATGCAGCTGAAATGTCAGGAAAATGCTGACTCTCTGATATAGCTCAGTCCTTATCAGTATGGGGATCAAAAGTAAAACTGAAGATTCTAAAGCAGTTACTGTTGTTAGGGAGGACACACCACAGTGACTTAGACATATTTCTGTGGGATTTTGCTGTCAGGAAATCTGTTTTATTCCCATTCAAGATGGAAGGTTAAAAAGCAGAACAAGTGCTCATATTGATTTTTAGGAAGATGAAAATTGCCATAGTATTAACATTCCTTTCTGCAAATGAAATAATGGTTTTACCAGCTCAGGATTACATGGCTGTTTTCATATGTATTCTTGGGAACAAGGCAATAGCCAGTCTGTGTCAAGGTACCAATATGCACTTGTAAAGGATAACTTCTAAGAAGCTAAAATCTGAAGCATATCTGAAGGTAGTGGTACTCATAATAGATCTGAATTGGAGTAGGAGTAGAATTTACTCATAGAGGCAGATAATGGGCTGTCACTGATTTAATGGAATGAGAGCAGTCTCCTATAACATCCTCAACACAATGATTCAAGTCACCTGGTGAATATATAGCTGCTAAGTATAGATGGAAACATTAGTTTTTTAAGATGAGTTGTCCTAGATCTCTGTGGGGAGGTTTGGTCTCCTAGCTCTGGCTGATTGTGCCAAAGAGCTCCATGAATCCTTGAATTGCTTCTGCTGGTCCATCCAAGAATAGAGCTTTATTGCAGAGAGGTCATTCCTCATGCAGTCAGTGTGTCTGCAAAAGGAATGTCAGTCCAGAGTCCAGGAGAGAGCTGGCAGGAAAGGGAGTGCTCCTAAGATGCACTGGAACTGCCATAATATAGCTGCTAAGAGCTCCTTTGAATTTCCTGTATCTGAAAGCATGTTTGCATTGGTTATTCCAAAGAGTTGAAGGGTAACTTATTCGTACTCTGAGCTGAAAAAAAAAAAAAAAGAAAAAAGGCAAGAGCCCCGTGACTGTGTTAGACTAGGCCTTATGGAGAGCCTGAATACAGAATTGCAGGAAAAGCACGGCATGAACAGCACCCTTTGGTTTTCCTTCCCTTGAAACATGGGTGGAGTGGACTTGTGCCAAATGAAATACACAACATAAATGCACCCTTAGATTCTTCTTTACAAAATCAAGAAAACATACAGCTCAAATAAATCCTTATCATTCTATTTACTCTAAGATAAGCATACCAATAGCTCCACTTATTAAATAGAATAGGAATTAATATTACATTCTAAAATAAGAGTATCTTGGACCTGATCTTGGCAATAAACTTTCTATTTGCTTATCAATAAATGGAATACTTGCTGTACAGGATAAAATAAATAATAATTAGAACAATGATAACTTGCCAATAATGTCTTGCCAAGTGCTTCAAAGGAGAATACAAAATACCCTATGGCTGCAGAATAACCTGCCCCAAATTACAATTTTACCCATAACAGGATTCCTTGTGATGCAGATTGATATAGAAGTTATTTTTCTACTTTATGATGTTTCTGTATTCCTAAATACTTCTTTGAATCCCTCTAGGCTCATAATTACCTTACAAACTTCCTATTTCTGAAATACTTTAAACTTCCATATCCTTTAGATTTTTTTCTCTTCTAGAACAATCTTAGGTTTCCACTTTTCACTTTTTTTCTAAATTTACCTGTAAGATTCGCCTCCTTTGTTAAATAAATTTTCTTATTGTGCAAATTAGTAAGACTGGTTTTTCACTTTGTTCTTCTACTTTTAGAACTATCTACACGTTAATGAAGTTAGAGTTATTGTTTCCTAAGTACCTTTGAAGACTTATTTTTTCATTTGGTTACTGTTTGAACCAAGTCTCAAAAAAAAGAGGATTAAATTGGTGATGAACTTATTCTGCTTCCTCTCCAAGAAAAGAAGCATAATTAGAAGTAGGAGATGAGTCACGGGCACATGACTGAATAGTTCTAGAAGTTATATAGAAAGATTTGGAGTATTGATCATTTGGAGGTATTTTCTGGGAAGAGGTTTCGTATCTTCATTGACAGACTTCACCTAAGCATATGGGATACCAGCTTGCAATCTAAGCTGGCAGAATGAATAAAAAGAACTTGAGAGATGGGAAGAGAGCTTGAGAAGAAACCATATAGTTTCTTCATTTAACACCCAGGGCAAGCGAATTTTGGCTTCAGGAAGGTGGTGGCAAAAAATATAGAAAATAGGAGCTCAAACATTGTGGAGTTTAACTGGAATGGTAATATAAAAAGCAATAGAGTCAGTTAAAGGGTGCAGGAACCTATGCAATAAAATAGGGGATCCAAGCCCAGTGAGAAATAAAAATAAAACTTTATGGAAACAATTCTGTTAGAATGGAATTGCGCTGGTGATCAGAGAACAGAAATACTAACCAAAAAGGTCTATTGTCTTCGTAAAAGAAGGGAAATTAAGAGATAATGGAGAAACACAGAGAGAGAGAGAGAGGATATCCTGGTAAAAGCCAAAATTGCATTGGGGAAGAATTGTAAAGACAATGTGCAGTGAAGAATGCAGAAACCTGAAATAGGATGAGAACACTTCCCTTTTAGCAGGAAAACACTAATGGAGCCAATTTAACATCAGGACAATGTAAATCCTCATATGTAAAGGGGAAAATAAGCACAGAAATGGCAGCTGAGTTCTGGATATACACCCAGCAGATTTCTCCAATTCAGAGTCTATTTACCAATATACCCTAGCTTTTGTTTTCATAAAGAACAGACATCCCTGAAGAGCCTGCCATAGAAAATAAGGTTGTATTGAAAGCAGATGAGATTATTTTGGTTAAATTAAATAGAAGAATAAACAAAGCAGACTAAGAAGTGGGCTTGCACATTTTGATAAATAAAAGAAGCTAATTAGGAAAGTGAAATCAGCTGTATTGAGGAGCTTAGGGACTTGAATGTGGACGAAGGTTGGCATTTCTTCATATTAAAAGTACAAAAATAATCTCTGTAACTTGCATCCAAAAGAGGGAAAAACACAAGAAAAAGTTCCAGATCTAGATGAAGGAGCTCTTTCAGTAAGGATAGTGGGGGCAAGAAATGAGGCTAGAAGTGAAAGATATGTCCACCAAAGAAAACTTCTAGAGGGAGCAAAAATGTGTAAAATGGAAACTGAAACCCCCCAAACTTCTTTGACTTTGCAATGACTTCCAAAATTACTAAAGTCTCAGCACAGTAAAAAAAAAGGAAAGAAAAGACAAGTTACTGGGGGAGGGGGACCATGAAAATGGCTCCTGGTTTGAAGAAAGATTTTGCTAGACATTTTAATAAGGGACAACAGTGGTGGTCTTGGGGACAAGGAAGACTGACAGGTGAGGAATTAGCCTATCTACAATAAAGCAAAAATATCAGAAAGATTGAATATACTTGATGGCAGGAATTTCTTAGCATCTGTTATCTCAGAGATAGTGTTGTGCTCTGAAAGTATTGAGAGCTGCATGTAGGACCTGTAAAAAGGGGCTGAAATGTTCTTTAGTCCTGACTGCCAGTAGAGAAGTGCAGATTTCTCTCAGGCTTGAGTGATTTGATTTCTCTCAGAGCTTGGCTCCCACATGCATCCCAAAGAGCAGTGTTGCCATGACTCACTTGCAGCTGTGGTGCTCTCACACTTTACTACCCATTTCCTCCTCCTTTGCTATGGTGCTGCACAAATGCTGTTTCTTTTTGCATGAATGGTGCTCACAGTAAGTCAGAAAAGCAATTAGTCAGGGAGTACTAAGAACAGTAAAACAGTGTTGCCACCTCTGGAAGATTAATTTGTCTGCCATGGAATATGTGCTAACATGGCACCTGTATTCAAGGTGGGAAATTGTTGAAAAGGAAGAATGAACCGAGAAATCGTTGGGCTCTTAATCTCAATTGTAGCCAAGACTGGAGAGACAAACTTGGAGGGATAGGAAAATTAAAGATGCATATAAAGACAAATGGAATAAAAGTCAATGTGAGCTTATACAAACTGGCTATACCAACTAATCTGATAATCTTTATTTAATAAAAGCTGGACTTGGACTTTCTGGATCTGGGAGGTTGCTCAAAATAGATCTAGTCTTGGAATCACCAGGGTACCACTTACAGTCTGTTGCTACCACTGCCTGGACAATGATGAAAGAAAATTGTTGGACCAGAGGGAGATAACCTACATTGAACTAATTTTGTCTGTTTCCGAAGTATTACATCACAAAACACAATGAGAACTAATGAAATTTTGTGATAATAGAAAGTTGAGAGCCTCCACTGATACACGGAAATGTCAAGATCTTTTTTTGCTTGAGGACTAAAAGACCAGTAAGTGGATAGAGTATAATAACATGAGATATGGGGTCAAGTACTGAAGGAGTAATTGTGTAACAAAAGAAAAAAAGAAGAGCTGCATCAGCAAGTGACTGCACCAAGAACAATCACCTACATGATGCTACCACATAAAAGGGAAATATGGTTTCAAGGCATACCAGGTCCATTTTGTCCATCCAGGAAAGGACAGAACAGAATAGAATGTTAATATTTTCTTGAGAGTATTGGTAGTACTACATCTGCACTACTGTGAACAGGTCAGTTTTCTGTTTAAGACATTAATTTAGTTTGGATAAGTGATCTTAAAGGCTTAAAAAAACACAGGAAAATGAAGGGCAGAGCTACTTAGAGAAAACTAAAAGTATTTGACTTGTTCACTACGGGAAAAAAAAAGGCTGAGAGGTAAACGTGTTTGCTCCCCATTAATATTGCACAAAAGTTCTCAATAGAGAACTTTTTTGGTGGAGAAACATTCCATTCAAATTAAATGACAAATGTGATTCTACAAATAAATATATCCACTCTGATTAAGCAAATAATAATCAGAAAGTTAAAATAAAGTGAAAACAAGTTTGAATAATGGTAAGAGATAGAAGAGCTTTATTTTAAGTGTTGGGTTCAATGAATGTTTGTGAATGCTGAAGCTATGTTTCCATCAATTTCTTAGCTTTGAGCACCTTCAAACTGAATGTGAGAGAGAATATGGAGGCCAAACACACCCAGTCCCGGAGCTAAGAATTCTGTGGATGCGGGGTCCAAGAAGTCAGGAGTACAAAAGCTGAAACCATCAGAGTGGAATCTCATCATCTGCTCATCAAAACCTGTTCTTGTCAGCGTCAGAGCTGGTATTAAAAGACAATTTTTCCAAGTGGTTTCAGAAACAGGTTTCTCTACTGTAGTTTTCTAAGAGATGGATTCCATCACAGGAAACAACTGTTCTGTATCCCAATGGACAGAAAAAATAATAGGGGAAGAATAAAGAAAGGAAAGAGAACTGGTGTTGCCAAAGAGATGAAGAATAATTGAAAACAGCATTTAACAATGAGGATAACTTACCTTCAGGTATTTCACACAGATGTGGAGTGAAGGCTATGGAAAGGGAAAGAGCTTGGAAAATAGTACAATACTTGTTTATATTGATGAATATGTTTATTTAGTAGACTCATAAGTACCAATATTATAATTCTACATACAGAATTTTTTATTTTGTACATATTTACATATGAGAAGAATTGTCCCTCTCTAGAGCCACATACACATTGGACAGAACCAAACATGCAAATACACCATGTTCTTACAGGTAAAAGAAACATGAATTTTGATCTAATTTGTGTTGCAACAGCACCTTACTATTCAAATGGAAATCAGTCTCATTGTGCTGTGTTAGCTGATATATATATAGAAAGGAAAATAGTGGAGAGGGTGAGGAGGGCTGACAAAATGCACTAAAAATACCACTTTCCACTAATGCATTATTTGGCAATGCACCAAGGTTAATATTAATATTCTGCCAAAAGTCAAAGGGCTCCAAGTCGTCATTACTATTTGAAATTATATTGAATTAATGTGCCTAATTCTCACTTCTCACTGATTTTATGCTGGCTTTAGGACCAATGAAGTATAAATGGTTTGCTTTATCTCTGTCCTCTGGGAGATGCCCTGCTGGTTCCCACCTTCTAGAGTGCTTCCTACCAGGTTCTTACCCCAGCCCATAATGTTACATTTATAGCTTTGGCTATACAAAAGCATCTTTAAAGATCTTAAAAGCATCTAGTGGCTTTGATTTATGTGATGCACCTTCATGATACTTGATCACCCAGCAGTGGTTGTTGAGCTCATGTAAACTTTAACTCTTCTAAAGTTCAGCAATGTAAAAGCAGCCTTCAACTGGGCATATTTGATTGAAGACACACAAAATCAATAATTGTTTTTGAAAATTCAGAACACATTTGACATTTCAAATAGAAAGGCAAGCTGATTTAATGTCATTATTTCCACATACAAAGTTTTATTTAATTTTGTAGTGTGTTAGATGAAATTACTCTCTTCCCAAATTAGAACTGATAAAAGCATTAATTTCTGTAAATTAAATCACTTTGAGAGATCAAAAGTTGCTCAGCCTCTCACAGAAAGACTGGGTGCAGTTATGTAAGACAAGAATGTTGATTCATACCAATTATGCTATGCATTACTTGGAAGAGTCTTCACAAATTTTCCCCAAAACCAAATTTAAATGTGGGAAAGAGGCTTGATCTGAAACAATCATTATGTTGTAAGGCTGGCAAAATTCCCATGTTTGAGGAGTGAATGAGCAATGTCCAGAAACCTCAATCCTACCCATTATTTATTTCTCTCCTGCTGAATATAATAGGTACAAGCCCAAAGGCTAATAAGTCATTTTATTTCACTCCATTCTTGCACGTCCCATTATGTAACAACATTAGAATATATTTACTTTTGGTCCTGCTTTAAATTTAAGGAGAATGATGCATAATTACATTGTTTCCAGTTATTAGATCTCTCTGTGAAGTCTACAACAGGATGGTGTTGACAAGTCCTGGAAAAACTGCTAAAGACCTGTATTGCTTTCTGAAGGTATGATTACTTCTTGTGCCACAGAAGTAGGTAGAGCTGGTTAATTTATTCCTTATACATCTGTGACTTATTTGAAGTCCCAAACTCTCATCCAAGAAAAATCTCTCATTAGCTTCTTCAAAGGGAACTGAGTGCTCATGATGCTATAGCTCTTCCTTTTTCCTTCAATAATCTAGATGTCTTCCTGTCATAACCATTCCCCTAACTTCATGTTTTTCTTCTCTGATGAGGTCTAACTCCTTTCATGCCATTTTTCCTCACCATTTCACTTTCTAGTGCATTCACTCTCTTTGCAAGTACAAACATGTCATTTCTTGTTTGCTCAGAAAGGAAACCTGCAAGTCCACCTGCTTTTCCAACTTCTTTCCTTGTTAGAGGCTGAGGGCTCCCAAGTACTGCCTTAGCTCTCCAACACTTTCCCATCCCCTCTATCACTCCACACATATCAGTTTCCAGTCCTCTTCCATTCTGCTTCCTCCCTAAAAAAATTTACCTGAAAAGACTTCTGTGGACATTTACCAAACTATGCCCTTTCAGTTTCATCTCCGAGTCATGTCTCCCTGACGTAAAACTAAGAACTGCCAATTTAAAAGGTATTTAACCTTATGAAGATTATGCAGATGGAATTCCCTGCTGTTCTACATAGTACTTATCAAAGATAAAGAGATCTTTGGGACAAGGTCAGCAACATCACATTAAGGATGATCCTAGAAGGAGATCAATTAGTGCGTATTTGAACCAGATAAGACGACTATGTTTGTTTTGTTTTGTTTATTTGGTTGGTTGTTTGGTTGGTTTTCTCCCAACAGTCCCAGGGTGCCACAGAGTGGTACCTGATACTTTGATCAGTATCTTGAAACTTATTCTTCCAGGCATTGCTCCCGTCCAGTCCAAGCTCCCCTTTCCTGTTGTTTGGGCGAAAGGAACGTTTCAGAACAGAGCCCCTCTCTTCCTCCCTCGGGATGGGATTTGATGCCTCCGGCCGGCCGCCCTCTCCAGCGAGAGCCTGTTCCCTGGCGGCTTCCTGCCCCCGGAGCCCAGGCGCGAATCCCTCGGGAGCTCGCCTTCCCCCGGCTCCGAGGGGGCCAGGAGAGCTCCGGTGAGTCACGGCGGGTCCTTCGGGACTCCCTGTCCCGGCGCGGCGCTGCGCCCAGCCCAGCCCAGCCCCGCTCGGGGCACGCCGGGCTCCGGGGCGTGCCGGCACTGCCGTCTCGGTACGGCTCTGCTTCTCTCGGCTCGGTCCCCTGGGATGGACAGCCCGAGCACAAGCGCATGGACCAGCAGCTGCCTCCTCGTATCGTCCCTCGCTCAGCCAGTCCTCCCAGACTTTCTCAGGCTCGGCGCTGCTCGGTGGGGTGTGATCGCTCAGCCCCATGTAAAAGGGACTTGCCGGTGTCCCCCGCCGGCAGTTAAACGTGCAGCGACTGGGGGAGCGCAACACTTACCCCTCCATACACTGCTTTTGCCCCTAAGTGGAATTTAACTTAAAGCAAGGGCGAACGAGCGCCTACTCCCCGTTAGCAGGAGCTCGAGTCACCGCACGTGAGACACGACAGCGCTTGGGAAGCGACACTGGCTAAAAAAACCCAAACCAACACCCCCTCCACCTCCAGGAGAAGCAAGCCAGCAGCTCTCCTTCATTCCCCGTGGCAAGGGAGCACCCGCTGACACAGGGGACCGATGGCAGAGCCCTCTGGCTCCGAGAGCGGGGAACGCAGATCTTCGGACTTCTGCCAGCTCCCAGCAAAGTTTGGCTACCCCGACCTGCATGCGTATGGCAAAACGAGGGAACTCGAGTCTCGAAGGAATGAGGAGTTCCGGGAACAGCTAAGTACTATAAGAACTGTAGTAGATACACCACGATTTCGGGGGTAGCACTTTGTACTTCACCGACACCCAGCATCCAGCCAAGTGCAGGTGAGCCCAGCTGTGCGCATCAGGGAACAATCGGCTCCATCGACGGGGGGAGCCGGAGGGGGTGTAGGATCCGCACGCAGCGGGACGTGCGCGAATCGGGCAAGTTGGCAAGGAGGCGAATCAGAGAAGTTGGTGCGTAACTACGCAGTTTTGTAGTTTGAAACACGTGTAACCAGCCCGGCAGGGAAGAGGAGATAAAGACAGTAAGTTTAGCAAGTAAAAGCCGCAGAGCAACATTCTAGCACACACAAGGAGACACTATAGACACGATTCAAAGACAACAGCCCGCTTTATTTGTTGTGTTCTGGTTGAAGGATATGTGATGAAGAGACAAGAAGGCGATTTCGTGAAAGACTACCGTGAACTCTGATGCAGGCTCCAGAGAGCGGTCTGAGCCGCTTCCCCACGCATGCACAGCACCGTATCTTTAGGACTCTTGAACAAGTTTTAAAAGCTCCTCCTTCATTCCTCCGACCGTTTTGGGCACGCTTTTTGTCGCCGGTATGCGGATGGCACGGATTCCCCTCCTCGGGAGTTCCATAGAGACCACATAGTGCCTCATTAGGAATCACTAAACGACCTACATTCCCGGACGGAGGGCAGGACGGAGCCCGAGGGAGCGCAGGGGCAGTGCGCTGGGAAGGGTGACTGAGCGCCTGGGGGTCCCTGCACACACTACAGGGCAAGAACCGATGGATGGGGGCTCTGGTCCCCCGCCTTCAGCTGCCGGCCCGCACGGACTCGACTCCTCAGGACAGCTGGAAGCGAGAACCAGGATAGCGGCGGGACTCCGGGCGCTCGCTACTCCCTGCCACCGCCGGGACAGGGTGCGGGTGTTAAGCCCTTACCTGAGTTCCGAAGCTTGCGGTTCTTGAAGACGGAGAGGATGACCAGGAGGTTGCCCAGGATGTCCACCACGGTGGTGAAGATCAGCACGCTGGACAGCACCGGCACCACCCAGGCGGGCCGCG